>JAFBMS010000655.1:31429-73094 GCA_019788955.1 Albula glossodonta | reverse complement strand
TCCGATTTTTCACACTTTTTTCAGGTCCGTGGCTTACGTTTTTTTCGGTTTCTGGCTCAACTGACTCCTCGCGTTTTCTCCCATTTAATCCATTCCTGGTGCTTTTTTTCTTCGTGTCTGCTATCTGCAGGCTATTCCCAGCAATGTTGAGCAGAAAAATCAGTGCTTTTTAGGGATCCAATTTTTCACACTTTTTTCAGGTCCGCAGCTTACGTTTTTTTTGGTTTCTGGCTCAACTGACTCCTCGCGTTTTCTTCCATTTAATCCATTCCTGGTGCCTTTTTTCTTCGTGTCTGCTATCTGCAGGCTATTCCCAACAATTTTGAGCAGAAAAATCAATACTTTTTAGGGATCCGATTTTTCACACTTTTTTCAGGTCCGCGGCTTACGTTTTTTTCGGTTTCTGGCTCAACTGACTCCTCGCGTTTTCTCCCATTTAATCCATTCCTGGTGCCTTTTTTCTTCGTGTCTGCTATCTGCAGGCTATTCCCAACAATTTTGAGCAGAAAAATCAATACTTTTTAGGGGTCCAATTTTTCAGACTTTTTCAGGTCCGCGGCTTATGTTTTTTTTGGTTTCTGGCTCAACTGACTCCTCGCGTTTTCTCCCATTTAATCCATTCCTGGTGCCTTTTTTCTTCATGTCTGGTATCTGCAGGCTATTCCCAACAATATTGAGCAGAAAAATCCATACTTTTTAGTGGTCCGATTTTTCACACTTTTTTCAGGTCCGCGGCTTACGTTTTTTTCGGTTTCTGGCTCAACTGACTCCTCGCGTTTTCTCCCATTTAATCCATTCCTGGTGCCTTTTTCCTTCATGTCTGCTATCTGCAGGCTATTCCCAACAATTTTGAGCAGAAAAATCAATACTTTTTAGGGGTCCGATTTTTCAGACTTTTTTCAGGTCCGCGGGTTACGTTTTTTTTGGTTTCTGGCTCAACTGACTACTCGCGTTTTCTCCCATTTAATCCATTCCTGGTGCCTTTTTTCTTCGTGTCTGCTATCTGCAGGCTATTCCCAACAGTATTGAGCAGAAAAATCAATACTTTTTAGGGATCCGATTTTTCACACTTTTTTCAGGTCCGCGGCTTACGTTTTTTTCGGTTTCTGGCTCAACTGACTCCTCGCGTTTTCTCCCATTTAATCCATTCCTGGTGCTTTTTTTCTTCGTGTCTGCTATCTGCAGGCTTTTCCCAGCAATGTTGAGCAGAAAAATCAGTGCCTTTTAGGGATCCGATTTTTCACACTTTTTTCAGGTCCGCGGCTTACGTTTTTTGTGGTTTCTGGCTCAACTGACTCCTCGCGTTTTCTCCCATTTAATCCATTCCTGGTGCCTTTTTTCTTCATGTCTGCTTTCTGCAGGCTATTCCCAACAATATTGAGCAGAAAAATCAATACTTTTTAGGGGTCCGATTTTTCACACTTTTTTCAGGTCCGCGGCTTACGTTTTTTTTGGTTTCTGGCTCAACTGACTCCTCGCGTTTTCTCCCATTTAATCCATTCCTGGTGCCTTTTTTCTTCATGTCTGCTATCTGCAGGCTATTCCCAACAATATTGAGCAGAAAAATCAATACTTTATAGTGGGGCGATTTTTCACACTTTTTTCAGGTCCGCGGCTTATGTTTTTTTCGGTTTCTGGCTCAACTGACTCCTCGCGTTTTCTCCCATTTAATCCATTCCTGGTGCCTTTTTTCTTCGTGTCTGCTATCTGCAGGCTATTCCCAACAGTATTGAGCAGAAAAATCAATACTTTTTAGGGGTCCGATTTTTCACACTTTTTTCAGGTCCGCGGCTTACGTTTTTTTTCGGTTTCTGAGTCAACTGACTCCTCGCGTTTTCTCCCATTTAATCCATTCCTGGTGCCTTTTTTCTTCGTGTCTGCTATCTGCAGGCTATTCCCAACAATTTTGAGCAGAAAAATCAATACTTTTTAGGGGTCCGATTTTTCACAATTTTTTCAGGTCCGCGGCTTACGTTTTTTTCGGTTTCTGGCTCAACTGACTCCTCGCGTTTTCTCCCATTTAATCCATTCCTGGTGCCTTTTTTCTTCGTGTCTGCTATCTGCAGGCTATTCCCAACAATTTTGAGCAGAAAAATCAATACTTTTTAGGGGTCCGATTTTTCACAATTTTTTCAGGTCCGCGGCTTACGTTTTTTTCGGTTTCTGGCTCAACTGACTCCTCGCGTTTTCTCCCATTTAATCCATTCCTGGTGCCTTTTTTCTTCGTGTCTGCTATCTGCAGGCTATTCCCAACAATTTTCAGCAGAAAAATCAATACTTTTTAGGGATCCGATTTTTCAGACTTTTTTCAGGTCCGCGGCTTACGTTTTTTTCGGTTTCTGGCTCAACTGACTCCTCGCGTTTTCTCCCATTTAATCCATTCCTGGTGCCTTTTTTCTTCGTGTCTGCTATCTGCAGGCTATTCCGAGCAATTCTGAGGAGAAAAATCAATACTTCTTAGGGATCCGATTTTTCACACTTTTTTCAGGTCCGCGGCTTACGTTTTTTTCGGTTTCTGGCTCAACTGACTCCTCGCGTTTTCTCCCTTTTAATCCATTCCTGGTGCCTATTTTCTTCGTGTCTGCTATCTGCAGGCTATTCCCAACAATTTTGAGCAGAAAAATCAATACTTTTTAGGGGTCCGATTTTTCACACTTTTTTCAGGTCCGCGGCTTACGTTTTTTTCGGTTTCTGGCTCAACTGACTCCTCGCGTTTTCTCCCATTTAATCCATTCCTGGTGCCTTTTTTCTTCGTGTCTGCTATCTGCAGGCTATTCCCAACAATATTGAGCAGAAAAATCAATACTTTTTAGGGATCCGATTTTTCACACTTTTTTCAGGTCCGCGGCTTACGTTTTTTTTGGTTTCTGGCTCAACTTTATCCTCGCGTTTTCTCCCATTTCATCCATTTCTTGTGCCTTTTTTCTTCGTGTCTGCTATCTGCAGGCTATTCCCAACAATTTTGAGCAGAGAAATCAATACTTTTTAGGGATCCGATTTTTCAGACTTTTTTCAGGTCCGCGGCTTACGTTTTTTTCGGTTTCTGGCTCAACTGACTCCTCGCGTTTTCTCCCATTTAATCCATTCCTGGTGCCTATTTTCTTCCTGTCTGCTTTCTGCAGGCTATTCCCAACAATATTGAGCAGAAAAATCAATACTTTTTAGGGGTCCGATTTTTCACACTTTTTTCAGGTCCGCGGCTTACGTTTTTTTTGGTTTCTGGCTCAACTGACTCCTCGCGTTTTCTCCCATTTAATCCATTCCTGGTGCCTTTTTTCTTCGTGTCTGCTATCTGCAGGCTATTCCCAACAATTTTGAGCAGAAAAATCAATACTTTTTAGGGATCCGATTTTTCACACTTTTTTCAGGTCCGCGGCTTACGTTTTTTTCGGTTTCTGGCTCAACTGACTCCTCGCGTTTTCTCCCATTTAATCCATTCCTGGTGCCTTTTTTCTTCGTGTCTGCTATCTGCAGGCTATTCCCAACAATATTGAGCAGAAAAATCAATACTTTTTAGGGATCCGATTTTTCACACTTTTTTCAGGTCCGCGGCTTACGTTTTTTTCGGTTTCTGGCTCAACTGACTCCTCGCGTTTTCTCCCATTTAATCCATTCCTGGTGCCTTTTTTCTTCGTGTCTGCTATCTGCAGGCTATTCCCAACAATTTTGAGCAGAAAAATCAATACTTTTTAGGGATCCGATTTTTCACACTTTTTTCAGGTCCGCGGCTTACGTTTTTTTCGGTTTCTGGCTCAACTGACTCCTCGCGTTTTCTCCCATTTAATCCATTCCTGGTGCCTTTTTTCTTCGTGTCTGCTATCTGCAGGCTATTCCCAACAATTTTGAGCAGAAAAATCAATACTTTTTAGGGATCCGATTTTTCACACTTTTTTCAGGTCCGAGGCTTACGTTTTTTTCGGTTTCTGGCTCAACTGACTCCTCGCGTTTTCTCCCATTTAATCCATTCCTGGTGCCTTTTTTCTTCGTGTCTGCTATCTGCAGGCTATTCCCAACAATTTTGAGCAGAAAAATCAATACTTTTTAGGGATCCGATTTTTCACACTTTTTTCAGGTCCGCGGCTTACGTTTTTTTCGGTTTCTGGCTCAACTGACTCCTCGCGTTTTCTCCCATTTAATCCATTCCTGGTGCCTTTTTTCTTCGTGTCTGCTATCTGCAGGCTATTCCCAACAATTTTGAGCAGAAAAATCAATACTTTTTAGGGATCCGATTTTTCACACTTTTTTCAGGTCCGCGGCTTACGTTTTTTTCGGTTTCTGGCTCAACTGACTCCTCGCGTTTTCTCCCATTTAATCCATTCCTGGTGCCTTTTTTCTTCGTGTCTGCTATCTGCAGGCTATTCCCAACAATATTGAGCAGAAAAATCAATACTTTTTAGGGATCCGATTTTTCACACTTTTTTCAGGTCCGCGGCTTACGTTTTTTTCGGTTTCTGGCTCAACTGACTCCTCGCGTTTTCTCCCATTTAATCCATTCCTGGTGCCTTTTTTCTTCGTGTCTGCTATCTGCAGGCTATTCCCAACAATTTTGAGCAGAAAAATCAATACTTTTTAGGGATCCGATTTTTCACACTTTTTTCAGGTCCGCGGCTTACGTTTTTTTCGGTTTCTGGCTCAACTGACTCCTCGCGTTTTCTCCCATTTAATCCATTCCTGGTGCCTTTTTTCTTCGTGTCTGCTATCTGCAGGCTATTCCGAGCAATTCTGAGCAGAAAAATCAATACTTTTTAGGGATCCGATTTTTCACACTTTTTTCAGGTCCGCGGCTTACGTTTTTTTCGGTTTCTGGCTCAACTGACTCCTCGCGTTTTCTCCCTTTTAATCCATTCCTGTTGCCTATTTTCTTCCTGTCTGCTATCTGCAGGCTATTCCCAAATATTTTGAGCAGAAAAATCAATACTTTTTAGGGATCCGATTTTTCACACTTTTTTCAGGTCCGCGGCTTACGTTTTTTTCGGTTTCTGGCTCAACTGACTCTTCGCGTTTTCTCCCTTTTAATCCATTCCTGGTGCCTTTTTTCTTCGTGTCTGCTATCTGCAGGCTATTCCCAACAATTTTGAGCAGAAAAATCAATACTTTTTAGTGATCCGATTTTTCACACTTTTTTCAGGTCCGCGGCTTACTTTTTTTTCGGTTTCTGGCTCAACTGACTCCTCGCGTTTTCTCCCATTTAATCCATTCCTGGTGCCTTTTTTCTTCGTGTCTGCTATCTGCAGGCTATTCCCAACAATTTTGAGCAGAAAAATCAACACTTTTTAGGGATCCGATTTTTCACACTTTTTTCAGGTCCGCGGCTTACGTTTTTTTCGGTTTCTGGCTCAACTGACTCCTCGCGTTTTCTCCCATTTAATCCATTCCTGGTGCCTTTTTTCTTCGTGTCTGCTATCTGCAGGCTATTCCCAACAATATTGAGCAGAAAAATCAATACTTTTTAGGGATCCGATTTTTCACACTTTTTTCAGGTCCGCGGCTTACGTTTTTTTCGGTTTCTGGCTCAACTGACTCCTCGCGTTTTCTCCCATTTAATCCATTCCTGGTGCCTTTTTTCTTCGTGTCTGCTATCTGCAGGCTATTCCCAACAATGTTGAGCAGAAAAATCAGTGCTTTTTAGGGATCCGATTTTTCACACTTTTTTCAGGTCCGCGGCTTACGTTTTTTTCGGTTTCTGGCTCAACTGACTCCTCGCGTTTTCTCCCATTTAATCCATTCCTGGTGCCTTTTTTCTTCGTGTCTGCTATCTGCAGGCTATTCCCAACAATATTGAGCAGAAAAATCAATACTTTTTAGGGGTCCGATTTTTCACACTTTTTTCAGGTCCGCGGCTTACGTTTTTTTCGGTTTCTGGCTCAACTGACTCCTCGCGTTTTCTCCCATTTAATCCATTCCTGGTGCCTTTTTTCTTCGTGTCTGCTATCCGCAGGCTATTCCCAACAATTTTGAGCAGAAAAATCAATACTTTTTAGGGATCCGATTTTTCACACTTTTTTCAGGTCCGCGGCTTACGTTTTTTTCGGTTTCTGGCTCAACTGACTCCTCGCGTTTTCTCCCATTTAATCCATTCCTGGTGCCTTTTTTCTTCGTGTCTGCTATCTGCAGGCTATTCCCAACAATTTTGAGCAGAAAAATCAATACTTTTTAGGGGTCCGATTTTTCAGACTTTTTTCAGGTCCGCGGCTTACGTTTTTTTTCGGTTTCTGGCTCAACTGACTCCTCGCGTTTTCTCCCATTTAATCCATTCCTGGTGCCTTTTTTCTTCGTGTCTGCTATCTGCAGGCTATTCCCAACAATTTTGAGCAGAAAAATCAATACTTTTTAGGGATCCGATTTTTCAGACTTTTTTCAGGTCCGCGGCTTACGTTTTTTTCGGTTTCTGGCTCAACTGACTCCTCGCGTTTTCTCCCATTTAATCCATTCCTGGTGCCTTTTTTCTTCGTGTCTGCTATCTGCAGGCTATTCCCAACAATTTTGAGCAGAAAAATCAATACTTTTTAGGGGTCCGATTTTTCACACTTTTTTCAGGTCCGCGGCTTACGTTTTTTTCGGTTTCTGGCTCAACTGACTCCTCGCGTTTTCTCCCATTTAATCCATTCCTGGTGCCTTTTTTCTTCATGTCTGCTATCTGCAGGCTATTCCCAACAATATTGAGCAGAAAAATCAATACTTTTTAGGGATCCGATTTTTCACACTTTTTTCAGGTCCGCGGCTTACGTTTTTTTCGGTTTCTGGCTCAACTGACTCCTCGCGTTTTCTCCCATTTAATCCATTCCTGGTGCCTTTTTTCTTCGTGTCTGCTATCTGCAGGCTTTTCCCATCAATTCTGAGCAGAAAAATCAATACTTTTTATGGATCCGATTTTTCACACTTTTTTCAGGTCCGCGGCTTACGTTTTTTTCGGTTTCTGGCTCAACTGACTCCTCGCGTTTTCTCCCATTTAATCCATTCCTGGTGCCTTTTTTCTTCGTGTCTGCTATCTGCAGGCTATTCCCAACAATATTGAGCAGAAAAATCAATACTTTTTAGTGGTCCGATTTTTCACACTTTTTTCAGGTCCGCGGCTTACGTTTTTTTTCGGTTTCTGGCTCAACTGACTCCTCGCGTTTTCTCCCATTTAATCCATTCCTGGTGCCTTTTTTCTTCGTGTCTGCTATCTGCAGGCTATTCCCAACAATTTTGAGCAGAAAAATCAATACTTTTTAGGGATCCGATTTTTCACACTTTTTTCAGGTCCGCGGCTTACGTTTTTTTCGGTTTCTGGCTCAACTGACTCCTCGCGTTTTCTCCCATTTAATCCATTCCTGGTGCCTTTTTTCTTCGTGTCTGCTATCTGCAGGCTATTCCCAACAATTTTGAGCAGAAAAATCAATACTTTTTAGGGATCCGATTTTTCACACTTTTTTCAGGTCCGCGGCTTACGTTTTTTTCGGTTTCTGGCTCAACTGACTCCTCGCGTTTTCTCCCATTTAATCCATTCCTGGTGCCTGTTTTCTTCGTGTCTGCTATCTGCAGGCTATTCCCAACAATTTTGAGCAGAAAAATCAATACTTTTTAGGGGATCCGATTTTTCACACTTTTTTCAGGTCCGCGGCTTACGTTTTTTTCGGTTTCTGGCTCAACTGACTCCTCGCGTTTTCTCCCATTTAATCCATTCCTGGTGCCTTTTTTCTTCGTGTCTGCTATCTGCAGGCTATTCCCAAAAATTTTGAGCAGAAAAATCAATACTTTTTAGGGATCCGATTTTTCACACTTTTTTCAGGTCCGCGGCTTACGTTTTTTTCGGTTTCTGGCTCAACTGACTCCTCGCGTTTTCTCCCATTTAATCCATTCCTGGTGCCTTTTTTCTTCGTGTCTGCTATCTGCAGGCTATTCCCAACAATTTTGAGCAGAAAAATCAATACTTTTTAGGGATCCGATTTTTCACACTTTTTTCAGGTCCGCGGCTTACGTTTTTTTCGGTTTCTGGCTCAACTGACTCCTCGCGTTTTCTCCCATTTAATCCATTCCTGGTGCCTTTTTTCTTCGTGTCTGCTATCTGCAGGCTATTCCCAACAATTTTGAGCAGAAAAATCAATACTTTTTAGGGATCCGATTTTTCACACTTTTTTCAGGTCCGCGGCTTACGTTTTTTTCGGTTTCTGGCTCAACTGACTCCTCGCGTTTTCTCCCATTTAATCCATTCCTGGTGCCTTTTTTCTTCGTGTCTGCTATCTGCAGGCTATTCCCAACAATTTTGAGCAGAAAAATCAATACTTTTTAGGGATCCGATTTTTCACACTTTTTTCAGGTCCGCGGCTTACGTTTTTTTCGGTTTCTGACTCAACTGACTCCTCGCGTTTTCTCCCATTTAATCCATTCCTGGTGCCTTTTTTCTTCGTGTCTGCTATCTGCAGGCTATTCCCAACAATTTTGAGCAGAAAAATCAATACTTTTTAGGGGTCCGATTTTTCACACTTTTTTCAGGTCCGCGGCTTACGTTTTTTTCGGTTTCTGGCTCAACTGACTCCTCGCGTTTTCTCCCATTTAATCCATTCCTGGTGCCTTTTTTCTTCGTGTCTGCTATCTGCAGGCTATTCCCAACAATTTTGAGCAGAAAAATCAATACTTTTTAGGGATCCGATTTTTCACACTTTTTTCAGGTCCGCGGCTTACGTTTTTTTCGGTTTCTGACTCAACTGACTCCTCGCGTTTTCTCCCATTTAATCCATTCCTGGTGCCTTTTTTCTTCGTGTCTGCTATCTGCAGGCTATTCCCAACAATATTGAGCAGAAAAATCAATACTTTTTAGGGATCCGATTTTTCACACTTTTTTCAGGTCCGCGGCTTACGTTTTTTTCGGTTTCTGGCTCAACTGACTCCTCGCGTTTTCTCCCATTTAATCCATTCCTGGTGCCTTTTTTCTTCGTGTCTGCTATCTGCAGGCTATTCCCAACAATTTTGAGCAGAAAAATCAATACTTTTTAGGGATCCGATTTTTCACACTTTTTTCAGGTCCGCGGCTTACGTTTTTTTCGGTTTCTGGCTCAACTGACTCCTCGCGTTTTCTCCCATTTAATCCATTCCTGGTGCCTTTTTTCTTCGTGTCTGCTATCTGCAGGCTATTCCCAACAATTTTGAGCAGAAAAATCAATACTTTTTAGGGATCCGATTTTTCACACTTTTTTCAGGTCCGCGGCTTACGTTTTTTTCGGTTTCTGGCTCAACTGACTCCTCGCGTTTTCTCCCATTTAATCCATTCCTGGTGCCTTTTTTCATCGTGTCTGCTATCTGCAGGCTATTCCCAACAATTTTGAGCAGAAAAATCAATACTTTTTAGGGTCCGATTTTTCACACTTTTTTCAGGTCCGCGGCTTACGTTTTTTTCGGTTTCTGGCTCAACTGACTCCTCGCGTTTTCTCCCATTTAATCCATTCCTGGTGCCTTTTTTCTTCGTGTCTGCTATCTGCAGGCTATTCCCAACAATTTTGAGCAGAAAAATCAATACTTTTTAGGGGTCCGATTTTTCACACTTTTTTCAGGTCCGCGGCTTACGTTTTTTTCGGTTTCTGGCTCAACTGACTCCTCGCGTTTTCTCCCATTTAATCCATTCCTGGTGCCTTTTTTCTTCGTGTCTGCTATCTGCAGGCTATTCCCAACAATTTTGAGCAGAAAAATCAATACTTTTTAGGGATCCGATTTTTCACAGTTTTTTCAGGTCCGCGGTTTACGTTTTTTTCGGTTTCTGGCTCAACTGACTCCTCGCGTTTTCTCCCATTTAATCCATTCCTGGTGCCCTTTTTCTTCGTGTCTGCTATCTGCAGGCTATTCCCAGCAATTTTGAGCAGAAAAATCAATACTTTTTAGGGTTCCAATTTTTCAAAATCTTTCAGGGACGTGGCTTACGTTTTTTTCGGTTTCTGACTCAACTGACTCCTCGCGTTTTCTCCCATTTAATCCATTCCTGGTGCCTTTTTTCTTCGTGTCTGCTATCTGCAGGCTATTCCCAACAATTCTGAGCAGAAAAATCAATACTTCTTAGGGATCCGATTTTTCACACTTTTTTCAGGTCCGCGGCTTACGTTTTTTTCGGTTTCTGGCTCAACTGACTCCTCGCGTTTTCTCCCTTTTAATCCATTCCTGGTGCCTATTTTCTTCCTGTCTGCTATCTGCAGGCTATTCCCAAATATTTTGAGCAGAAAAATCAATACTTTTTAGGGATCCGATTTTTCACACTTTTTTCAGGTCCGCGGCTTACGTTTTTTTCGGTTTCTGGCTCAACTGACTCCTCGCGTTTTCTCCCATTTAATCCATTCCTGGTGCCTTTTTTCTTCGTGTCTGCTATCTGCAGGCTATTCCCAAATATTTTGAGCAAAAAAATCAATACTTTTTAGGGATCCGATTTTTCACACTTTTTTCAGGTCCGCGGCTTACGTTTTTTTCGGTTTCTGGCTCAACTGACTCCTCGCGTTTTCTCCCTTTTAATCCATTCCTGGTGCCTATTTTCTTCCTGTCTGCTATCTGCAGGCTATTCCCAACAATTTTGAGCAGAAAAATCAATACTTTTTAGGGATCCGATTTTTCACACTTTTTTCAGGTCCGCGGCTTACGTTTTTTTCGGTTTCTGGCTCAACTGACTCTTCGCGTTTTCTCCCATTTAATCCATTCCTGGTGCCTTTTTTCTTCGTGTCTGCTATCTGCAGGCTATTCCCAACAATTTTGAGCAGAAAAATCAATACTTTTTAGGGATCCGATTTTTCACACTTTTTTCAGGTCCGCGGCTTACGTTTTTTTCGGTTTCTGGCTCAACTGACTCCTCGCGTTTTCTCCCATTTAATCCATTCCTGGTGCCTTTTTTCTTCGTGTCTGCTATCTGCAGGCTATTCCCAACAATATTGAGCAGAAAAATCAATACTTTTTAGGGTCCGATTTTTCACACTTTTTTCAGGTCCGCGGCTTACGTTTTTTTCGGTTTCTGGCTCAACTGACTCCTCGCGTTTTCTCCCATTTAATCCATTCCTGGTGCCTTTTTTCTTCGTGTCTGCTATCTGCAGGCTATTCCCAACAATTTTGAGCAGAAAAATCAATACTTTTTAGGGATCCGATTTTTCACACTTTTTTCAGGTCCGCGGCTTACGTTTTTTTCGGTTTCTGGCTCAACTGACTCCTCGCGTTTTCTCCCATTTAATCCATTCCTGGTGCCTTTTTTCTTCGTGTCTGCTATCTGCAGGCTATTCCCAACAATTTTGAGCAGAAAAATCAATACTTTTTAGGGATCCGATTTTTCACTTTTTTCAGGTCCGCGGCTTACGTTTTTTTCGGTTTCTGGCTCAACTGACTCCTCGCGTTTTCTCCCATTTAATCCATTCCTGGTGCCTTTTTTCTTCGTGTCTGCTATCTGCAGGCTATTCCCAGCAATTTGAGCAGAAAAATCAATACTTTTTAGGGATCCGATTTTTCACAGTTTTTTCAGGTCCGCGGCTTACGTTTTTTTCGGTTTCTGGCTCAACTGACTCCTCGCGTTTTCTCCCTTTTAATCCATTCCTGGTGCCTTTTTTCTTCGTTTCTGCTATCTGCAGGCTATTCCCAACAATTTTGAGCAGAAAAATCAATACTTTTTAGGGATCCGATTTTTCACACTTTTTTCAGGTCCGCGGCTTACGTTTTTTTCGGTTTCTGGCTCAACTGACTCCTCGCGTTTTCTCCCATTTAATCCATTCCTGGTGCCTTTTTTCTTCGTGTCTGCTATCTGCAGGCTATTCCCAACAATATTGAGCAGAAAAATCAATACTTTTTAGGGATCCGATTTTTCAGACTTTTTTCAGGTCCGCGGCTTACGTTTTTTTCGGTTTCTGGCTCAACTGACTCCTCGCGTTTTCTCCCATTTAATCCATTCCTGGTGCCTTTTTTCTTCGTGTCTGCTATCTGCAGGCTATTCCCAACAATTTTGAGCAGAAAAATCAATACTTTTTAGGGATCCGATTTTTCACACTTTTTTCAGGTCCGCGGCTTACGTTTTTTTCGGTTTCTGGCTCAACTGACTCCTCGCGTTTTCTCCCATTTAATCCATTCCTGGTGCCTTTTTTCTTCGTGTCTGCTATCTGCAGGCTATTCCCAACAATTTTGAGCAGAAAAATCAATACTTTTTAGGGGTCCGATTTTTCACACTTTTTTCAGGTCCGCGGCTTACGTTTTTTTCGGTTTCTGGCTCAACTGACTCCTCGCGTTTTCTCCCATTTAATCCATTCCTGGTGCCTTTTTTCTTCGTGTCTGCTATCTGCAGGCTATTCCCAACAATTTTGAGCAGAAAAATCAATACTTCTTAGGGATCCGATTTTTCACACTTTTTTCAGGTCCGCGGCTTACGTTTTTTTCGGTTTCTGGCTCAACTGACTCCTCGCGTTTTCTCCCATTTAATCCATTCCTGGTGCCTTTTTTCTTCGTGTCTGCTATCTGCAGGCTATTCCCAACAATATTGAGCAGAAAAATCAATACTTTTTAGGGGTCCGATTTTTCACACTTTTTTCAGGTCCGCGGCTTACGTTTTTTTCGGTTTCTGGCTCAACTGACTCCTCGCGTTTTCTCCCATTTAATCCATTCCTGGTGCCTTTTTTCTTCGTGTCTGCTATCTGCAGGCTATTCCCAACAATTTTGAGCAGAAAAATCAATACTTTTTAGGGATCCGATTTTTCACACTTTTTTCAGGTCCGCGGCTTACGTTTTTTTCGGTTTCTGGCTCAACTGACTCCTCGCGTTTTCTCCCATTTAATCCATTCCTGGTGCCTTTTTTCTTCGTGTCTGCTATCTGCAGGCTATTCCCAACAATTTTGAGCAGAAAAATCAATACTTTTTAGGGATCCGATTTTTCACACTTTTTTCAGGTCCGCGGCTTACGTTTTTTTTGGTTTCTGGCTCAACTGACTCCTCGCGTTTTCTCCCATTTAATCCATTCCTGGTGCCTTTTTTCTTCGTGTCTGCTATCTGCAGGCTATTCCCAACAATTTTGAGCAGAAAAATCAATACTTTTTAGGGATCCGATTTTTCACACTTTTTTCAGGTCCGCGGCTTACGTTTTTTTCGGTTTCTGGCTCAACTGACTCCTCGCGTTTTCTCCCATTTAATCCATTCCTGGTGCCTTTTTTCTTCGTGTATGCTATCTGCAGGCTATTGCCAACAATTTTGAGCAGAAAAATCAATACTTTTTAGGGATCCGATTTTTCACACTTTTTTCAGGTCCGCGGCTTACGTTTTTTTCGGTTTCTGGCTCAACTGACTCCTCGCGTTTTCTCCCATTTAATCCATTCCTGGTGCCTTTTTTCTTCGTGTCTGCTATCTGCAGGCTATTCCCAACAATTTTGAGCAGAAAAATCAATACTTTTTAGGGTCCGATTTTTCACACTTTTTTCAGGTCCGCGGCTTACGTTTTTTTCGGTTTCTGGCTCAACTGACTCCTCGCGTTTTCTCCCATTTAATCCATTCCTGGTGCCTTTTTTCTTCGTGTCTGCTATCTGCAGGCTATTCCCAACAATTTTGAGCAGAAAAATCAATACTTTTTAGGGATCCGATTTTTCACACTTTTTTCAGGTCCGCGGCTTACGTTTTTTTCGGTTTCTGGCTCAACTGACTCCTCGCGTTTTCTCCCATTTAATCCATTCCTGGTGCCTTTTTTCTTCGTGTCTGCTATCTGCAGGCTATTCCCAACAGTATTGAGCAGAAAAATCAATACTTTTTAGGGATCCGATTTTTCACACTTTTTTCAGGTCCGCGGCTTACGTTTTTTTCGGTTTCTGGCTCAACTGACTCCTCGCGTTTTCTCCCATTTAATCCATTCCTGGTGCCTTTTTTCTTCGTGTCTGCTATCTGCAGGCTATTCCCAACAATTTTGAGCAGAAAAATCAATACTTTTTAGGGATCCGATTTTTCACACTTTTTTCAGGTCCGCGGCTTACGTTTTTTTCGGTTTCTGGCTCAACTGACTCCTCGCGTTTTCTCCCATTTAATCCATTCCTGGTGCCTTTTTTCTTCGTGTCTGCTATCTGCAGGCTATTCCCACCAATTTTGAGCAGAAAAATCAATACTTTTTAGGGATCCGATTTTTCACACTTTTTTCAGGTCCGCGGCTTACCTTTTTTTCGGTTTCTGGCTCAACTGACTCCTCGCGTTTTCTCCCATTTAATCCATTCCTGGTGCCTTTTTTCTTCGTGTCTGCTATCTGCAGGCTATTCCCAACAATTTTGAGCAGAAAAATCAATACTTTTTAGGGGTCCGATTTTTCACACTTTTTTCAGGTCCGCGGCTTACGTTTTTTTCGGTTTCTGGCTCAACTGACTCCTCGCGTTTTCTCCCATTTAATCCATTCCTGGTGCCTTTTTTCTTCGTGTCTGCTATCTGCAGGCTATTCCCAACAGTATTGAGCAGAAAAATCAATACTTTTTAGTGTTCTGATTTTTCACACTTTTTTCAGGTCCGCGGCTTACGTTTTTTTGGTTACTGGCTCCACTTTCTCCTCGCGTTTTCTCCCATTTAATCCATTCCTGGTGCCTTTTTTCTTCGTGTCTGCTATCTGCAGGCTATTCACAACAATTTTCAGCAGAAAAATCAATACTTTTTAGGGATCCGATTTTTCACACTTTTTTCAGGTCCGCGGCTTACGTTTTTTTCGGTTTCTGGCTCAACTGACTCCTCGCGTTTTCTCCCATTTAATCCATTCCTGGTGCCTTTTTTCTTCGTGTCTGCTATCTGCAGGCTATTCCCAACAATTTTTAGCAGAAAAATCAATGCTTTTTGGGGGTCCGATTTTTCACAATTTTTTCAGGTCCGCGGCTTACGTTTTTTTCGGTTTCTGGCTCAACTGACTCCTCGCGTTTTCTCCCATTTAATCCATTCCTGGTGCCTTTTTTCTTCGTGTCTGCTATCTGCAGGCTATTCCCAACAATTTTGAGCAGAAAAATCAATACTTTTTAGGGGTCCGATTTTTCACACTTTTTTCAGGTCCGCGGCTTACGTTTTTTTCGGTTTCTGGCTCAACTGACTCCTCGCGTTTTCTCCCATTTAATCCATTCCTGGTGCCTTTTTTCTTCGTGTCTGCTATCTGCAGGCTATTCCCAACAATTTTGAGCAGAAAAATCAATACTTTTTAGGGATCCGATTTTTCACACTTTTTTCAGGTCCGCGGCTTACGTTTTTTTCGGTTTCTGGCTCAACTGACTCCTCGCGTTTTCTCCCATTTAATCCATTCCTGGTGCCTTTTTTCTTCGTGTCTGCTATCTGCAGGCTATTCCCAACAATTTTGAGCAGAAAAATCAATACTTTTTAGGGATCCGATTTTTCAGACTTTTTTCCGGTCCGCGGCTTACGTTTTTTTTGGTTTCTGGCTCAACTGACTCCTCGCGTTTTCTCCCATTTAATCCATTCCTGGTGCTTTTTTCTTCGTGTCTGCTATCTGCAGGCTATTCCCAACAGTATTGAGCAGAAAAATCAATACTTCTTAGGGATCCAATTTTTCAGACTTTTTTCAGGTCCGCGGCTTACGTTTTTTTCGGTTTCTGGCTCAACTGACTCCTCGCGTTTTCTCCCATTTAATCCATTCCTGGTGCCTTTTTTCTTCGTGTCTGCTATCTGCAGGCTATTCCCAACAATTTTGAGCAGAAAAATCAATACTTTTTAGGGGTCCGATTTTTCACACTTTTTTCAGGTCCGCGGCTTACGTTTTTTTCGGTTTCTGGCTCAACTGACTCCTCGCGTTTTCTCCCATTTAATCCATTCCTGGTGCCTTTTTTCTTCGTGTCTGCTATCTGCAGGCTATTCCCAACAATTTTGAGCAGAAAAATCAATACTTTTTAGGGATCCGATTTTTCACACTTTTTTCAGGTCCGCGGCTTACGTTTTTTTCGGTTTCTGGCTCAACTGACTCCTCGCGTTTTCTCCCATTTAATCCATTCCTGGTGCCTTTTTTCTTCGTGTCTGCTATCTGCAGGCTATTCCCAACAATTTTGAGCAGAAAAATCAATACTTTTTAGGGATCCGATTTTTCACACTTTTTTCAGGTCCGCGGCTTACGTTTTTTTCGGTTTCTGGCTCAACTGACTCCTCGCGTTTTCTCCCATTTAATCCATTCCTGGTGCCTTTTTTCTTCGTGTCTGCTATCTGCAGGCTATTCCCAACAATATTGAGCAGAAAAATCAATACTTTTTAGGGATCCGATTTTTCACACTTTTTTCAGGTCCGCGGCTTACGTTTTTTTCGGTTTCTGGCTCAACTGACTCCTCGCGTTTTCTCCCATTTAATCCATTCCTGGTGCCTTTTTTCTTCGTGTCTGCTACCTGCAGGCTATTCCCAAATATTTTGAGCAGAAAAATCAATACTTTTTAGGGATCCGATTTTTCACACTTTTTTCAGGTCCGCGGCTTACGTTTTTTTCGGTTTCTGGCTCAACTGACTCCTCGCGTTTTCTCCCATTTAATCCATTCCTGGTGCCTTTTTTCTTCGTGTCTGCTATCTGCAGGCTATTCCCAACAATTTTGAGCAGAAAAATCAATACTTTTTAGGGGTCCGATTTTTCACACTTTTTTCAGGTCCGCGGCTTACGTTTTTTTGGTTTCTGGCTCAACTGACTCCTCGCGTTTTCTCCCATTTAATCCATTCCTGGTGCCTTTTTTCTTCGTGTCTGCTATCTGCAGGCTATTCCCAACAATTTTCAGCAGAAAAATCAATACTTTTTAGGGATCCGATTTTTCACACTTTTTTCAGGTCCGCGGCTTACGTTTTTTTCGGTTTCTGGCTCAACTGACTCCTCGCGTTTTCTCCCATTTAATCCATTCCTGGTGCCTTTTTTCTTCGTGTCTGCTATCTGCAGGCTATTCCCAAAGATTTTGAGCAGAAAAATCAATACTTTTTAGGGATCCGATTTTTCACACTTTTTTCAGGTCCGCGGCTTACGTTTTTTTCGGTTTCTGGCTCAACTGACTCCTCGCGTTTTCTCCCATTTAATCCATTCCTGGTGCCTTTTTTCTTCGTGCCTGTTATCTGCAGGCTATTCCCAACAATTTTGAGCAGAAAAATCAATACTGTTTAGGGATCCGATTTTTCACACTTTTTTCAGGTCCGCGGCTTACGTTTTTTTCGGTTTCTGGCTCAACTGACTCCTCGCGTTTTCTCCCATTTAATCCATTCCTGGTGCCTTTTTTCTTCGTGTCTGCTATCTGCAGGCTATTCCCAACAATTTTCAGCAGAAAAATCAATACTTTTTAGGGATCCGATTTTTCACACTTTTTTCAGGTCCGCGGCTTACGTTTTTTTCGGTTTCTGGCTCAACTGACTCCTCGCGTTTTCTCCCATTTAATCCATTCCTGGTGCCTTTTTTCTTCGTGTCTGCTATCTGCAGGCTATTCCCAACAATTTTGAGCAGAAAAATCAATACTTTTTAGGGATCCGATTTTTCACACTTTTTTCAGGTCCGCGGCTTACGTTTTTTTTGGTTTCTGGCTCAACTGACTCCTCGCGTTTTCTCCCATTTAATCCATTCCTGGTGCCTTTTTTCTTCGTGTCTGCTATCTGCAGGCTATTCCCAACAATTTTGAGCAGAAAAATCAATACTTTTTAGGGATCCGATTTTTCACACTTTTTTCAGGTCCGCGGCTTACGTTTTTTTCGGTTTCTGGCTCAACTGACTCCTCGCGTTTTCTCCCATTTAATCCATTCCTGGTGCCTTTTTTCTTCGTGTCTGCTATCTGCAGGCTATTCCCAACAATATTGAGCAGAAAAATCAATACTTTTTAGGGATCCGATTTTTCACACTTTTTTCAGGTCCGCGGCTTACGTTTTTTTCGGTTTCTGGCTCAACTGACTCCTCGCGTTTTCTCCCATTTAATCCATTCCTGGTGCCTTTTTTCTTCGTGTCTGCTATCTGCAGGCTATTCCCAACAATATTGAGCAGAAAAATCAATACTTTTTAGGGGTCCGATTTTTCACACTTTTTTCAGGTCCGCGGCTTACGTTTTTTTCGGTTTCTGGCTCAACTGACTCCTCGCGTTTTCTCCCATTTAATCCATTCCTGGTGCCTTTTTTCTTCGTGTCTGCTATCTGCAGGCTATTCCCAACAGTATTGAGCAGAAAAATCAATACTTTTTAGGGATCCGATTTTTCACACTTTTTTCAGGTCCGCGGCTTACGTTTTTTTCGGTTTCTGGCTCAACTGACTCCTCGCGTTTTCTCCCATTTAATCCATTCCTGGTGCCTTTTTTCTTCGTGTCTGCTATCTGCAGGCTATTCCCAACAATTTTGAGCAGAAAAATCAATACTTTTTAGGGGTCCGATTTTTCACACTTTTTTCAGGTCCGCGGCTTACGTTTTTTTCGGTTTCTGGCTCAACTGACTCCTCGCGTTTTCTCCCATTTAATCCATTCCTGGTGCCTTTTTTCTTCGTGTCTGCTATCTGCAGGCTATTCCCAAAAGTTTTGAGCAGAAAAATCAATACTTTTTAGGGATCCGATTTTTCACACTTTTTTCAGGTCCGCGGCTTACGTTTTTTTCGGTTTCTGGCTCAACTGACTCCTCGCGTTTTCTCCCATTTAATCCATTCCTGGTGCCTTTTTTCTTCGTGTCTGCTATCTGCAGGCTATTCCCAACAATTTTGAGCAGAAAAATCAATACTTTTTAGGGATCCGTTTTTTCACACTTTTTTCAGGTCCGCGGCTTACGTTTTTTTCGGTTTCTGGCTCAACTGACTCCTCGCGTTTTCTCCCATTTAATCCATTCCTGGTGCCTTTTTTCTTCGTGTCTGCTATCTGCAGGCTATTCCCAACAATTTTGAGCAGAAAAATCAATACTTTTTAGGGATCCGATTTTTCACACTTTTTTCAGGTCCGCGGCTTACGTTTTTTTCGGTTTCTGGCTCAACTGACTCCTCGCGTTTTCTCCCATTTAATCCATTCCTGGTGCCTTTTTTCTTTGTGTCTGCTATCTGCAGGCTATTCCCAACAATATTGAGCAGAAAAATCAATACTTTTTAGGGATCCGATTTTTCACACTTTTTTCAGGTCCGCGGCTTACGTTTTTTTCGGTTTCTGGCTCAACTGACTCCTCGCGTTTTCTCCCATTTAATCCATTCCTGGTGCCTTTTTTCTTCGTGTCTGCTATCTGCAGGCTATTCCCAACAATATTGAGCAGAAAAATCAATACTTTTTAGGGATCCGATTTTTCACACTTTTTTCAGGTCCGCGGCTTACGTTTTTTTCGGTTTCTGGCTCAACTGACTCCTCGCGTTTTCTCCCATTTAATCCATTCCTGGTGCCTTTTTTCTTCGTGTCTGCTATCTGCAGGCTATTCCCAACAATTTTGAGCAGAAAAATCAATACTTTTTAGGGATCCGATTTTTCAGACTTTTTTCAGGTCCGCGGCTTACGTTTTTTTCGGTTTCTGGCTCAACTGACTCCTCGCGTTTTCTCCCATTTAATCCATTCCTGGTGCCTTTTTTCTTCGTGTCTGCTATCTGCAGGCTATTCCCAACAGTATTGAGCAGAAAAATCAATACTTTTTAGGGATCCGATTTTTCACACTTTTTTCAGGTCCGCGGCTTACGTTTTTTTCGGTTTCTGGCTCAACTGACTCCTCGCGTTTTCTCCCATTTAATCCATTCCTGGTGCCTTTTTTCTTCGTGTCTGCTATCTGCAGGCTATTCCCAACAATTTTGAGCAGAAAAATCAATACTTTTTAGGGATCCGATTTTTCACACTTTTTTCAGGTCCGCGGCTTACGTTTTTTTCGGTTTCTGGCTCAACTGACTCCTCGCGTTTTCTCCCATTTAATCCATTCCTGGTGCCTTTTTTCTTCGTGTCTGCTATCTGCAGGCTATTCCCAACAATTTTGAGCAGAAAAATCAATACTTTTTAGGGATCCGATTTTTCAGACTTTTTTCAGGTCCGCGGCTTACGTTTTTTTCGGTTTCTAGCTCAACTGACTCCTCGCGTTTTCTCCCATTTAATCCATTCCTGGTGCCTTTTTTCTTTGTGTCTGCTATCTGCAGGCTATTCCCAACAATTTTGAGCAGAAAAATCAATACTTTTGAGGGATCCGATTTTTCACACTTTTTTCAGGTCCGCGGCTTACGTTTTTTTCGGTTTCTGGCTCAACTGACTCCTCGCGTTTTCTCCCATTTAATCCATTCCTGGTGCCTTTTTTCTTCGTGTCTGCTATCTGCAGGCTATTCCCAACAATTTTGAGCAGAAAAATCAATACTTTTTAGGGATCCGATTTTTCACACTTTTTTCAGGTCCGCGGCTTACGTTTTTTTCGGTTTCTGGCTCAACTGACTCCTCGCGTTTTCTCCCATTTAATCCATTCCTGGTGCCTTTTTTCTTCGTGTCTGCTATCTGCAGGCTATTCCCAACAATATTGAGCAGAAAAATCAATACTTTTTAGGGATCCGATTTTTCACACTTTTTTCAGGTCCGCGGCTTACGTTTTTTTCGGTTTCTGGCTCAACTGACTCCTCGCGTTTTCTCCCATTTAATCCATTCCTGGTGCCTTTTTTCTTCGTGTCTGCTATCTGCAGGCTATTCCCAACAATTTTGAGCAGAAAAATCAATACTTTTTAGGGATCCGATTTTTCACACTTTTTTCAGGTCCGCGGCTTACGTTTTTTTCGGTTTCTGGCTCAACTGACTCCTCGCGTTTTCTCCCATTTAATCCATTCCTGGTGCCTTTTTTCTTCGTGTCTGCTATCTGCAGGCTATTCCCAACAATTTTGAGCAGAAAAATCAATACTTTTTAGGGATCCGATTTTTCACACTTTTTTCAGGTCCGCGGCTTACGTTTTTTTCGGTTTCTGACTCAACTGACTCCTCGCGTTTTCTCCCATTTAATCCATTCCTGGTGCCTTTTTTCTTCGTGTCTGCTATCTGCAGGCTATTCCCAACAATTTTGAGCAGAAAAATCAATACTTTTTAGGGATCCGATTTTTCACACTTTTTTCAGGTCCGCGGCTTACGTTTTTTTCGGTTTCTGGCTCAACTGACTCCTCGCGTTTTCTCCCATTTAATCCATTCCTGGTTCCTTTTTTCTTCGTGTCTGCTATCTGCAGGCTATTCCCAACAATTTTGAGCAGAAAAATCAATACTTTTTAGGGATCCGATTTTTCACACTTTTTTCAGGTCCGCGGCTTACGTTTTTTTCGGTTTCTGGCTCAACTGACTCCTCGCGTTTTCTCCCATTTAATCCATTCCTGGTGCCTTTTTTCTTCGTGTCTGCTATCTGCAGGCTATTCCCAACAATTTTGAGCAGAAAAATCAATACTTTTTAGGGATCCGATTTTTCAGACTTTTTTCAGGTCCGCGGCTTACGTTTTTTTCGGTTTCTGGCTCAACTGACTCCTCGCGTTTTCTCCCATTTAATCCATTCCTGGTGCCTTTTTTCTTCGTGTCTGCTATCTGCAGGCTATTCCCAACAATTTTGAGCAGAAAAATCAATACTTTTTAGGGATCCGATTTTTCAGACTTTTTTCAGGTCCGCGGCTTACGTTTTTTTCGGTTTCTGGCTCAACTGACTCCTCGCGTTTTCTCCCATTTAATCCATTCCTGGTGCCTTTTTTCTTCGTGTCTGCTATCTGCAGGCTATTCCCAACAATTCTGAGGAGAAAAATCAATACTTCTTAGGGATCCAATTTTTCACACTTTTTTCAGGTCCGCGGCTTATGTTTTTTTCGGTTTCTGGCTCAACTGACTCCTCGCGTTTTCTCCCATTTAATCCATTCCTGGTGCCTTTTTTCTTCGTGTCTGCTATCTGCAGGCTATTCCCAACAATTTTGAGCAGAAAAATCAATACTTTTTAGGGGTCCGATTTTTCACACTTTTTTCAGGTCCGCGGCTTACGTTTTTTTCGGTTTCTGGCTCAACTGACTCCTCGCGTTTTCTCCCATTTAATCCATTCCTGGTGCCTATTTTCTTCCTGTCTGCTATCTGCAGGCTATTCCCAACAATTTTGAGCAGAAAAATCAATACTTTTTAGGGTTCCAATTTTTCAGACTTTTTTCAGGTCCGCGGCTTACGTTTTTTTCGGTTTCTGGCTCAACTGACTCCTCGCGTTTTCTCCAATTTAATCCATTCCTGGTTCCTTTTTTCTTCGTGTCTGCTATCTGCAGGCTATTCCCAACAATTTTGAGCAGAAAAATCAATACTTTTTAGGGATCCGATTTTTCACACTTTTTTCAGGTCCGCGGCTTACGTTTTTTTCGGTTTCTGGCTCAACTGACTCCTCGCGTTTTCTCCCATTTAATCCATTCCTGGTGCCTTTTTTCTTCGTGTCTGCTATCTGCAGGCTATTCCCAACAATTTTGAGCAGAAAAATCAATACTTTTTAGGGATCCGATTTTTCACACTTTTTTCAGGTCCGCGGCTTACGTTTTTTTCGGTTTCTGGCTCAACTGACTCCTCGCGTTTTCTCCCATTTAATCCATTCCTGGTGCCTTTTTTCTTCGTGTCTGCTATCTGCAGGCTATTCCCAACAATTTTGAGCAGAAAAATCAATACTTTTTAGGGATCCGATTTTTCACACTTTTTTAAGGTCCGCGGCTTACGTTTTTTTCGGTTTCTGGCTCAACTGACTCCTCGCGTTTTCTCCCATTTAATCCATTCCTGGTGCCTTTTTTCTTCGTGTCTGCTATCTGCAAGCTATTCCCAACAATTTTGAGCAGAAAAATCAATACTTTTTAGGGATCCGATTTTTCACACTTTTTTCAGGTCCGCGGCTTACGTTTTTTTCGGTTGTGGGCTCCACTGACTCCTCGCGTTTTCTCCCATTTCATCCATTCCTGGTGCCTTTTTTCTTCGTGTCTGCTATCTGCAGGCTATTCCCAACAATATTGAGCAGAAAAATCAATACT
Organism: Albula glossodonta; assembly: GCA_019788955.1. NCBI lineage: Eukaryota > Metazoa > Chordata > Actinopteri > Albuliformes > Albulidae > Albula > Albula glossodonta. The sequence goes on along the minus strand of JAFBMS010000655.1, from coordinate 50,230 downwards.
TTTTAGGGATCCGATTTTTCACACTTTTTTCAGGTCCGCGGCTTACGTTTTTTTCGGTTTCTGGCTCAACTGACTCCTCGCGTTTTCTCCCATTTAATCCATTCCTGGTGCCTTTTTTCTTCGTGTCTGCTATCTGCAGGCTATTCCCAACAATTTTGAGCAGAAAAATCAATACTTTTTAGAGATCCAATTTTTCACACTTTTTTCAGGTCCGCGGCTTACGTTTTTTTCGGTTTCTGGCTCAACTGACTCCTCGCGTTTTCTCCCATTTAATCCATTCCTGGTGCCTTTTTTCTTCGTGTCTGCTATCTGCAGGCTATTCCCAACAATTTTGAGCAGAAAAATCAATACTTTTTAGGGATCCGATTTTTCACACTTTTTTCAGGTCCGCGGCTTACGTTTTTTTCGGTTTCTGGCTCAACTGACTCCTCGCGTTTTCTCCCATTTAATCCATTCCTGGTGCCTTTTTTCTTCGTGTCTGCTATCTGCAGGCTATTCCCAACAATTTTGAGCAGAAAAATCAATACTTTTTAGGGGTCCGATTTTTCACACTTTTTTCAGGTCCGCGGCTTACGTTTTTTTCGGTTTCTGGCTCAACTGACTCCTCGCGTTTTCTCCCATTTAATCCATTCCTGGTGCCTTTTTTCTTCGTGTCTGCTACCTGCAGGCTATTCCCAAATATTTTGAGCAGAAAAATCAATACTTTTTAGGGATCCGATTTTTCACACTTTTTTCAGGTCCGCGGCTTACGTTTTTTTCGGTTTCTGGCTGAACTGACTCCTCGCGTTTTCTCCCATTTAATCCATTCCTGGTGCCTTTTTTCTTCGTGTCTGCTATCTGCAGGCTATTCCCAACAATTTTGAGCAGAAAAATCAATACTTTTTAGGGATCCGATTTTTCACAATTTTTCCAGGTCCGCGGCTTACGTTTTTTTCGGTTTCTGGCTCAACTGACTCCTCGCGTTTTCTCCCATTTAATCCATTCCTGGTGCCTTTTTTCTTCGTGTCTGCTATCTGCAGGCTATTCCAAACAATTTTGAGCAGAAAAATCAATACTTTTTAGGGATCCGATTTTTCACACTTTTTTCAGGTCCGCGGCTTACGTTTTTTTCGGTTTCTGGCTCAACTTTATCCTCACGTTTTCTCCCATTTAATCCATTCCTGGTGCCTTTTTTCTTCGTGTCTGCTATCTGCAGGCTATTCCCAACAATTTTGAGCAGAAAAATCAATACTTTTTAGGGATCCGATTTTTCACACTTTTTTCAGGTCCGCGGCTTACGTTTTTTTCGGTTTCTGGCTCAACTGACTCCTCGCGTTTTCTCCCATTTAATCCATTCCTGGTGCCTTTTTTCTTCGTGTCTGCTCTTTGCAGGCTAGTCCCAACAATTTTGAGCAGAAAAATCAATACTTTTTAGGGATCCGATTTTTCACACTTTTTTCAGGTCCGCGGCTTACGTTTTTTTCGGTTTCTGGCTCAACTGACTCCTCGCGTTTTCTCCCATTTAATCCATTCCTGGTGCCTTTTTTCTTCGTGATCTGCAGGCTGTTCCCAACAATTTTGAGCAGAAAAATCAATACTTTTTAGGGGTTTGATTTTTCAGACTTTTTTCAGGTCCGCGGCTTACGTTTTTTTCGGTTTCTGACTCAACTGACTCCTCGCGTTTTCTCCCATTTAATCCATTCCTGGTGCCTTTTTTCTTCGTGTCTGCTATCTGCAGGCTATTCCCAACAATGTTGAGCAGAAAAATCAATACTTTTTAGGGGTCCGATTTTTCACACTTTTTTCAGGTCCGCGGCTTACGTTTTTTTCGGTTTCTGGCTCAACTGACTCCTCGCGTTTTCTCCCATTTAATCCATTCCTGGTGCCTTTTTTCTTCGTGTCTGCTATCTGCAGGCTATTCCCAACAATTTTGAGCAGAAAAATCAATACTTTTTAGGGATCCGATTTTTCACACTTTTTTCAGGTCCGCGGCTTACGTTTTTTTCGGTTTCTGGCTCAACTGACTCCTCGCGTTTTCTCCCATTTAATCCATTCCTGGTGCCTATTTTCTTCCTGTCTGCTATCTGCAGGCTATTCCCAACAATTTTGAGCAGAAAAATCAATACTTTTTAGGGATCCGATTTTTCACACTTTTTTCAGGTCCGCGGCTTACGTTTTTTTCGGTTTCTGGCTCAACTGACTCCTCGCGTTTTCTCCCTTTTAATCCATTCCTGGTGCCTTTTTTCTTCGTGTCTGCTATCTGCAGGCTATTCCCAACAATATTGAGCAGAAAAATCAATACTTTTTAGGGGTCCGATTTTTCACACTTTTTTCAGGTCCGCGGCTTACGTTTTTTTCGGTTTCTGGCTCAACTGACTCCTCGCGTTTTCTCCCATTTAATCCATTCCTGGTGCCTTTTTTCTTCGTGTCTGCTATCTGCAGGCTATTCCCAACAATTTTGAGCAGAAAAATCAATACTTTTTAGGGATCCGATTTTTCACACTTTTTTCAGGTCCGCGGCTTACGTTTTTTTCGGTTTCTGGCTCAACTGACTCTTCGCGTTTTCTCCCTTTTAATCCATTCCTGGTGCCTTTTTTCTTCGTGTCTGCTATCTGCAGGCTATTCCCAACAATTTTCAGCAGAAAAATCAATACTTTTTAGGGATCCGATTTTTCAGACTTTTTTCAGGTCCGCGGCTTACGTTTTTTTCGGTTTCTGGCTCAACTGACTCCTCGCGTTTTCTCCCATTTAATCCATTCCTGGTGCCTTTTTTCTTCGTGTCTGCTATCTGCAGGCTATTCCCAACAATTTTGAGCAGAAAAATCAATACTTTTTAGGGATCCGATTTTTCACACTTTTTTCAGGTCTGCGGCTTACGTTTTTTTCGGTTTCTGGCTCAACTGACTCCTCGCGTTTTCTCCCATTTAATCCATTCCTGGTGCCTTTTTTCTTCGTGTCTGCTATCTGCAGGCTATTCCCAACAATTTTGAGCAGAAAAATCAATACTTTTTAGGGTCCGATTTTTCACACTTTTTTCAGGTCCGCGGCTTACGTTTTTTTCGGTTTCTGGCTCAACTGACTCCTCGCGTTTTCTCCCATTTAATCCATTCCTGGTGCCTTTTTTCTTCGTGTCTGCTATCTGCAGGCTATTCCCAACAATTTTGAGCAGAAAAATCAATACTTTTTAGGGATCCGATTTTTCACACTTTTTTCAGGTCCGCGGCTTACGTTTTTTTCGGTTTCTGGCTCAACTGACTCCTCGCGTTTTCTCCCATTTAATCCATTCCTGGTGCCTTTTTTCTTCATGTCTGCTATCTGCAGGCTATTCCCAACAATATTGAGCAGAAAAATCCATACTTTTTAGTGGTCCGATTTTTCACACTTTTTTCAGGTCCGCGGCTTACGTTTTTTTCGGTTTCTGGCTCAACTGACTCCTCGCGTTTTCTCCCATTTAATCCATTCCTGGTGCCTTTTTTCTTCGTGTCTGCTATCTGCAGGCTATTCCCAACAATATTGAGCAGAAAAATCAATACTTTTTAGGGGTCCGATTTTTCACACTTTTTTCAGGTCCGCGGCTTACGTTTTTTTCGGTTTCTGGCTCAACTGACTCCTCGCGTTTTCTCCCATTTAATCCATTCCTGGTGCCTTTTTTCTTCGTGTCTGCTATCTGCAGGCTATTCCCAACAATTTTGAGCAGAAAAATCAATACTTTTTAGGGGTCCGATTTTTCACACTTTTTTCAGGTCCGCGGCTTACGTTTTTTTCGGTTTCTGGCTCAACTGACTCCTCGCGTTTTCTCCCATTTAATCCATTCCTGGTGCCTTTTTTCTTCGTGTCTGCTATCTGCAGGCTATTCCCAACAATTTTGAGCAGAAAAATCAATACTTTTTAGGGATCCGATTTTTCACACTTTTTTCAGGTCCGCGGCTTACGTTTTTTTCGGTTTCTGGCTCAACTGACTCCTCGCGTTTTCTCCCATTTAATCCATTCCTGGTGCCTTTTTTCTTCGTGTCTGCTATCTGCAGGCTATTCCCAACAATTTTGAGGAGAAAAATCAATACTTTTTAGGGATCCGATTTTTCACACTTTTTTCAGGTCCGCGGCTTACGTTTTTTTCGGTTTCTGGCTCAACTGACTCCTCGCGTTTTCTCCCATTTAATCCATTCCTGGTGCCTTTTTTCTTCGTGTCTGCCACCTGCAGGCTATTCCCAACAATTTGAGCAGAAAAATCAATACCTTTTAGGGATCCGATTTTTCACACTTTTTTCAGGTCCGCGGCTTACGTTTTTTTCGGTTTCTGGCTCAACTGACTCCTCGCGTTTTCTCCCATTTAATCCATTCCTGGTGCCTTTTTTCTTCGTGTCTGCTATCTGCAGGCTATTCCCAACAATATTGAGCAGAAAAATCAATACTTTTTAGGGGTCCGATTTTTCATACTTTTTTCAGGTCCGCGGCTTACGTTTTTTTCGGTTTCTGGCTCAACTTTCTCCTCGCGTTTTCTCCCATTTAATCCATTCCTGGTGCCTTTTTTCTTCGTGTCTGCTATCTGCAGGCTATTCCCAACAATTTTGAGCAGAAAAATCAATACTTTTTAGGGATCCGATTTTTCACACTTTTTTCAGGTCCGCGGCTTACGTTTTTTTCGGTTTCTGGCTCAACTGACTCCTCGCGTTTTCTCCCATTTAATCCATTCCTGGTGCCTTTTTTCTTCGTGTCTGCTATCTGCAGGCTATTCCCAACAATTTTGAGCAGAAAAATCAATACTTTTTAGGGATCCGATTTTTCAGACTTTTTTCAGGTCCGCGGCTTACGTTTTTTTCGGTTTCTGGCTCAACTGACTCCTCGCGTTTTCTCCCATTTAATCCATTCCTGGTGCCTTTTTTCTTCGTGTCTGCTATCTGCAGGCTATTCCCAACAATTTTGAGCAGAGAAATCAGTACTTTTTAGGGATCCGATTTTTCACACTTTTTTCAGGTCCGCGGCTTACGTTTTTTTCGGTTTCTGGCTCAACTGACTCCTCGCGTTTTCTCCCATTTAATCCATTCCTGGTGCCTTTTTTCTTCGTGTCTGCTATCTGCAGGCTATTCCCAACAATTTTGAGCAGAAAAATCAATACTTTTTAGGGATCCGATTTTTCACACTTTTTTCAGGTCCGCGGCTTACGTTTTTTTCGGTTTCTGGCTCAACTGACTCCTCGCGTTTTCTCCCATTTAATCCATTCCTGGTGCCTTTTTTCTTCGTGTCTGCTATCTGCAGGCTATTCCCAACAATTTTGAGCAGAAAAATCAATACTTTTTAGGGATCCGATTTTTCACACTTTTTTCAGGTCCGCGGCTTACGTTTTTTTCGGTTTCTGGCTCAACTGACTCCTCGCGTTTTCTCCCATTTAATCCATTCCTGGTGCCTTTTTTCTTCGTGTCTGCTATCTGCAGGCTATTCCCAAACATTTTGAGCAGAAAAATCAATACTTTTTAGGGATCCGATTTTTCACACTTTTTTCAGGTCCGCGGCTTACGTTTTTTTCGGTTTCTGGCTCAACTGACTCCTCGCGTTTTCTCCCATTTAATCCATTCCTGGTGCCTTTTTTCTTCGTGTCTGCTATCTGCAGGCTATTCCCAACAATCTTGAGCAGAAAAATCAATACTTTTTAGGGATCCGATTTTTCACACTTTTTTCAGGTCCGCGGCTTACGTTTTTTTCGGTTTCTGGCTCAACTGACTCCTCGCGTTTTCTCCCATTTAATCCATTCCTGGTGCCTTTTTTCTTCGTGTCTGCTATCTGCAGGCTATTCCCAACAATTTTGAGCAGAAAAATCAATACTTTTTAGGGATCCGATTTTTCACACTTTTTTCAGGTCCGCGGCTTACGTTTTTTTCGGTTTCTGGCTCAACTGACTCCTCGCGTTTTCTCCCATTTAATCCATTCCTGGTGCCTTTTTTCTTCGTGTCTGCTATCTGCAGGCTATTCCCAACAATATTGAGCAGAAAAATCAATACTTTTTAGGGGTCCGATTTTTCACACTTTTTTCAGGTCCGCGGCTTACGTTTTTTTCGGTTTCTGGCTCAACTGACTCCTCGCGTTTTCTCCCATTTAATCCATTCCTGGTGCCTTTTTTCTTCGTGTCTGCTATCTGCAGGCTATTCCCAACAATTTTGAGCAGAAAAATCAATACTTTTTAGGGATCCGATTTTTCACACTTTTTTCAGGTCCGCGGCTTACGTTTTTTTCGGTTTCTGGCTCAACTGTCTCCTCGCGTTTTCTCCCATTTAATCCATTCCTGGTGCCTTTTTTCTTCGTGTCTGCTATCTGCAGGCTATTCCCAACAATTTTGAGCAGAAAAATCACTACTTTTTAGGGATCCGATTTTTCACACTTTTTTCAGGTCCGCGGCTTACGTTTTTTTCGGTTTCTGGCTCAACTGACTCCTCGCGTTTTCTTCCATTTAATCCATTCCTGGTGCCTTTTTTCTTCGTGTCTGCTATCTGCAGGCTATTCCCAACAATTTTGAGCAGAAAAATCAATACTTTTTAGGGATCCGATTTTTCACACTTTTTTCAGGTCCGCGGCTTACGTTTTTTTCGGTTTCTGGCTCAACTGACTCCTCGCGTTTTCTCCCATTTAATCCATTCCTGGTGCCTTTTTTCTTCGTGTCTGCTATCTGCAGGCTATTCCCAACAATTTTGAGCAGAAAAATCAATACTTCTTAGGGATCCGATTTTTCACACTTTTTTCAGGTCCGCGGCTTACGTTTTTTTCGGTTTCTGGCTCAACTGACTCCTCGCGTTTTCTCCCTTTTAATCCATTCCTGTTGCCTATTTTCTTCCTGTCTGCTATCTGCAGGCTATTCCCAAATATTTTGAGCAGAAAAATCAATACTTTTTAGGGATCCGATTTTTCACACTTTTTTCAGTTCCGCGGCTTACGTTTTTTTCGGTTTCTGGCTCAACTGACTCCTCGCGTTTTCTCCCTTTTAATCCATTCCTGGTGCCTTTTTTCTTCGTGTCTGCTATCTGCAGGCTATTCCCAACAATTTTGAGCAGAAAAATCAATACTTTTTAGGGATCCGATTTTTCACACTTTTTTCAGGTCCGCGGCTTACGTTTTTTTCGGTTTCTGGCTCAACTGACTCCTCGCGTTTTCTCCCATTTAATCCATTCCTGGTGCCTTTTTTCTTCGTGTCTGCTATCTGCAGGCTATTCCCAACAATTTTGAGCAGAAAAATCAATACTTTTTAGGGGTCCGATTTTTCACACTTTTTTCAGGTCCGCGGCTTACGTTTTTTTCGGTTTCTGACTCAACTGACTCCTCGCGTTTTCTCCCATTTAATCCATTCCTGGTGCCTTTTTTCTTCGTGTCTGCTATCTGCAGGCTATTCCCAACAATTTTGAGCAGAAAAATCAATACTTTTTAGGGATCCGATTTTTCACACTTTTTTCAGGTCCGCGGCTTACGTTTTTTTCGGTTTCTGGCTCAACTGACTCCTCGCGTTTTCTCCCATTTAATCCATTCCTGGTGCCTTTTTTCTTCGTGTCTGCTATCTGCAGGCTATTCCCAACAATTTTGAGCAGAAAAATCAATACTTTTTAGGGGTCCGATTTTTCACACTTTTTTCAGGTCCGCGGCTTACGTTTTTTTCGGTATCTGGCTCAACTGACTCCTCGCGTTTTCTCCCATTTAATCCATTCCTGGTGCCTTTTTTCTTCGTGTCTGCTATCTGCAGGCTATTCCCAACAATTTTGAGCAGAAAAATCAATACTTTTTAGGGATCCGATTTTTCACACTTTTTTCAGGTCCGCGGCTTACGTTTTTTTCGGTTTCTGGCTCAACTGACTCCTCGCGTTTTCTCCCATTTAATCCATTCCTGGTGCCTTTTTTCTTCGTGTCTGCTATCTGCAGGCTATTCCCAACAATTTTGAGCAGAAAAATCAATACTTTTTAGGGATCCGATTTTTCACACTTTTTTCAGGTCCGCGGCTTACGTTTTTTTCGGTTTCTGGCTCAACTGACTCCTCGCGTTTTCTCCCATTTAATCCATTCCTGGTGCCTTTTTTCTTCGTGTCTGCTATCTGCAGGCTATTCCCAACAATTTTGAGCAGAAAAATCAATACTTTTTAGGGATCCGATTTTTCACACTTTTTTCAGGTCCGCGGCTTACGTTTTTTTCGGTTTCTGGCTCAACTGAATCCTCGCGTTTTCTCCCATTTAATCCATTCCTGGTGCCTTTTTTCTTCGTGTCTGCTATCTGCAGGCTATTCCCAACAATTTTGAGCAGAAAAATCAATACTTTTTAGGGATCCGATTTTTCACACTTTTTTCAGGTCCGCGGCTTACGTTTTTTTCGGTTTCTGGCTCAACTGACTCCTCGCGTTTTCTCCCATTTAATCCATTCCTGGTGCCTTTTTTCTTCGTGTCTGCTATCTGCAGGCTATTCCCAACAATATTGAGCAGAAAAATCAATACTTTTTAGGGATCCGATTTTTCACACTTTTTTCAGGTCCGCGGCTTACGTTTTTTTCGGTTTCTGGCTCAACTGACTCCTCGCGTTTTCTCCCATTTAATCCATTCCTGGTGCCTTTTTTCTTCGTGTCTGCTATCTGCAGGCTATTCCCAACAATTTTGAGCAGAAAAATCAATACTTTTTAGGGGTCTGATTTTTCAGACTTTTTTCAGGTCCGCGGCTTACGTTTTTTTCGGTTTCTGGCTCAACTGACTCCTCGCGTTTTCTCCCATTTAATCCATTCCTGGTGCCTTTTTTCTTCGTGTCTGCTATCTGCAGGCTATTCCCAAAAATTTTGAGCAGAAAAATCAATACTTTTTAGTTTTCTTCGTGTCTGCTATCTGCAGGCTATTCCCAACAATTTTGAGCAGAAAAATCAATACTTTTTAGGGATCCGATTTTTCACACTTTTTTCAGGTCCGCGGCTTACGTTTTTTTCGGTTTCTGGCTCAACTGACTCCTCGCGTTTTCTCCCATTTAATCCATTCCTGGTGCCTTTTTTCTTCGTGTCTGCTATCTGCAGGCTATTCCCAACAATTTTGAGCAGAAAAATCAATACTTTTTAGGGATCCGATTTTTCACACTTTTTTCAGGTCCGCGGCTTACGTTTTTTTCGGTTTCTGGCTCAACTGACTCCTCGCGTTTTCTCCCATTTAATCCATTCCTGGTGCCTTTTTTCTTCGTGTCTGCTATCTGCAGGCTATTCCCAACAATTTTGAGCAGAAAAATCAATACTTTTTAGGGATCCGATTTTTCACACTTTTTTCAGGTCCGCGGCTTACGTTTTTTTCGGTTTCTGGCTCAACTGACTCCTCGCGTTTTCTCCCATTTAATCCATTCCTGGTGCCTTTTTTCTTCGTGTCTGCTATCTGCAGGCTATTCCCAACAATTTTGAGCAGAAAAATCAATACTTTTTAGGGATCCGATTTTTCACACTTTTTTCAGGTCCGCGGCTTACGTTTTTTTCGGTTTCTGGCTCAACTGACTCCTCGCGTTTTCTCCCATTTAATCCATTCCTGGTGCCTTTTTTCTTCGTGTCTGCTATCTGCAGGCTATTCCCAACAATATTGAGCAGAAAAATCAATACTTTTTAGGGATCCGATTTTTCACACTTTTTTCAGGTCCGCGGCTTACGTTTTTTTCGGTTTCTGGCTCAACTGACTCCTCGCGTTTTCTCCCATTTAATCCATTCCTGGTGCCTTTTTTCTTCGTGTCTGCTATCTGCAGGCTATTCCCAACAATATTGAGCAGAAAAATCAATACTTTTTAGGGATCCGATTTTTCACACTTTTTTCAGGTCCGCGGCTTACGTTTTTTTCGGTTTCTGACTCAACTGTCTCCTCGCGTTTTCTCCCATTTAATCCATTCCTGGTGCCTTTTTTCTTCGTGTCTGCTATCTGCAGGCTATTCCCAACAATTTTGAGCAGAAAAATCAATACTTTTTAGGGATCCGATTTTTCACACTTTTTTCAGGTCCGCGGCTTACGTTTTTTTCGGTTTCTGGCTCAACTGACTCCTCGCGTTTTCTCCCATTTAATCCATTCCTGGTGCCTTTTTTCTTCGTGTCTGCTATCTGCAGGCTATTCCCAACAATTTTGAGCAGAAAAATCAATACTTTTTAGGGATCCGATTTTTCACACTTTTTTCAGGTCCGCGGCTTACGTTTTTTTCGGTTTCTGGCTCAACTGACTCCTCGCGTTTTCTCCCATTTAATCCATTCCTGGTGCCTTTTTTCTTCCTGTCTGCTATCTGCAGGCTATTCACAACAATTTTCAGCAGAAAAATCAATACTTTTTAGGGATCCAATTTTTCACACTTTTTTCAGGTCCGCGGCTTACGTTTTTTTCGGTTTCTGGCTCAACTGACTCCTCGCGTTTTCTCCCATTTAATCCATTCCTGGTGCCTTTTTTCTTCGTGTCTGCTATCTGCAGGCTATTCCGAGCAATTCTGAGGAGAAAAATCAATACTTCTTAGGGGTCCGATTTTTCACACTTTTTTCAGGTCCGCGGCTTACGTTTTTTTCGGTTTCTGGCTCAACTGACTCCTCGCGTTTTCTCCCATTTAATCCATTCCTGGTGCCTTTTTTCTTCGTGTCTGCTATCTGCAGGCTATTTCCAACAATTTTGACCAGAAAAATCAATACTTTTTAGGGATCCGATTTTTCACACTTTTTTCAGGTCCGCGGCTTACGTTTTTTTCGGTTTCTGGCTCAACTGACTCCTCGCGTTTTCTTCCATTTAATCCATTCCTGGTGCCTTTTTTCTTCGTGTCTGCTATCTGCAGGCTATTCCCAACAATTTTGAGCAGAAAAATCAATACTTTTTAGGGATCCGATTTTTCACACTTTTTTCAGGTCCGCGGCTTACGTTTTTTTCGGTTTCTGGCTCAACTGACTCCTCGCGTTTTCTCCCATTTAATCCATTCCTGGTGCCTTCTTTCTTCGTGTCTGCTATCTGCAGGCTATTCCCAACAATTTTGAGCAGAAAAATCAATACTTTTTAGGGATCCGATTTTTCACACTTTTTTCAAGTCCGCGGCTTACATTTTTTTCGGTTTCTGGCTCAACTGACTCCTCGCGTTTTCTCCCATTTAATCCATTCCTGGTGCCTTTTTTCTTCGTGTCTGCTATCTGCAGGCTATTCCCAACAATTTTGAGCAGAAAAATCAATACTTTTTAGGGGTCCGATTTTTCACACTTTTTTCAGGTCCGCGGCTTACGTTTTTTTCGGTTTCTGGCTCAACTGACTCCTCGCGTTTTCTCCCATTTAATCCATTCCTGGTGCCTTTTTTCTTCGTGTCTGCTATCTGCAGGCTATTCCCAACAATTTTGAGCAGAAAAATCAATACTTTTTAGGGATCCGATTTTTCACACTTTTTTCAGGTCCGCGGCTTACGTTTTTTTCGGTTTCTGGCTCAACTGACTCCTCGCGTTTTCTCCCATTTAATCCATTCCTGGTGCCTTTTTTCTTCGTGTCTGCTATCTGCAGGCTATTCCCAACAATTTTGAGCAGAAAAATCAATACTTTTTAGGGATCCGATTTTTCACACTTTTTTCAGGTCCGCGGCTTACGTTTTTTTCGGTTTCTGGCTCAACTGACTCCTCGCGTTTTCTCCCATTTAATCCATTCCTGGTGCCTATTTTCTTCGTGTCTGCTATCTGCAGGCTATTCCCAAATATTTTGAGCAGAAAAATCAATACTTTTTAGGGATCCGATTTTTCACACTTTTTTCAGGTCCGCGGCTTACGTTTTTTTCGGTTTCTGGCTCAACTGACTCCTCGCGTTTTCTCCCTTTTAATCCATTCCTGGTGCCTTTTTTCTTCGTGTCTGCTATCTGCAGGCTATTCCCAACAATTTTGAGCAGAAAAATCAATACTTTTTAGGGGTCCGATTTTTCACACTTTTTTCAGGTCCGCGGCTTACGTTTTTTTCGGTTTCTGGCTCAACTGACTCCTCGCGTTTTCTCCCATTTAATCCATTCCTGGTGCCTTTTTTCTTCGTGTCTGCTATCTGCAGGCTATTCCCAACAATTTTGAGCAGAAAAATCAATACTTTTTAGGGGTCCGATTTTTCACACTTTTTTCAGGTCCGCGGCTTACGTTTTTTTCGGTTTCTGGCTCAACTGACTCCTCGCGTTTTCTCCCATTTAATCCATTCCTGGTGCCTTTTTTCTTCGTGTCTGCTATCTGCAGGCTATTCCCAACAATATTGAGCAGAAAAATCAATACTTTTTAGGGGTCCGATTTTTCACACTTTTTTCAGGTCCGCGGCTTACGTTTTTTTCGGTTTCTGGCTCAACTGACTCCTCGCGTTTTCTCCCATTTAATCCATTCCTGGTGCCTTTTTTCTTCGTGTCTGCTATCTGCAGGCTATTCCCAACAATTTTGAGCAGAAAAATCAATACTTTTTAGGGATCCGATTTTTCACACTTTTTTCAGGTCCGCGGCTTATGTTTTTTTCGGTTTCTGGCTCAACTGACTCCTCGCGTTTTCTCCCATTTAATCCATTCCTGGTGCCTTTTTTCTTCCTGTCTGCTATCTGCAGGCTATTCCCAACAATTTTGAGCAGAAAAATCAATACTTTTTAGGGATCCGATTTTTCAGACTTTTTTCAGGTCCGCGGCTTACGTTTTTTTCGGTTTCTGGCTCAACTGACTCCTCGCGTTTTCTCCCATTTAATCCATTCCTGGTGCCTTTTTTCTTCGTGTCTGCTATCTGCAGGCTGTTCCCAACAGTTTTGAGCAGAAAAATCAATACTTTTTAGGGATCCGATTTTTCACACTTTTTTCAGGTCCGCGGCTTACGTTTTTTTCGGTTTCTGGCTCAACTGACTCCTCGCGTTTTCTCCCATTTAATCCATTCCTGGTGCCTTTTTTCTTCGTGTCTGCTATCTGCAGGCTATTCCCAACGATTTTGAGCAGAAAAATCAATACTTTTTAGGGATCCGATTTTTCACACTTTTTTCAGGTCCGCGGCTTACGTTTTTTTCGGTTTCTGGCTCAACTGACTCCTCGCGTTTTCTCCCATTTAATCCATTCCTGGTGCCTTTTTTCTTCGTGTCTGCTATCTGCAGGCTATTCCCAACAATTTTGAGCAGAAAAATCAGTACTTTTTAGGGATCCGATTTTTCACACTTTTTTCAGGTCCGCGGCTTACGTTTTTTTCGGTTTCTGGCTCAACTGACTCCTCGCGTTTTCTCCCATTTAATCCATTCCTGGTGCCTTTTTTCTTCGTGTCTGCTATCTGCAGGCTATTCCCAACAATTTTGAGCAGAAAAATCAATACTTTTTAGGGGTCCGATTTTTCACACTTTTTTCAGGTCCGCGGCTTACGTTTTTTTCGGTTTCTGGCTCAACTGACTCCTCGTGTTTTCTCCCATTTAATCCATTCCTGGTGCCTTTTTTCTTCGTGTCTGCTATCTGCAGGCTATTCCCAACAATTTTGAGCAGAAAAATCAATACTTTTTAGGGATCCGATTTTTCACACTTTTTTCAGGTCCGCGGCTTACGTTTTTTTCGGTTTCTGGCTCAACTGACTCTTCGCGTTTTCTCCCATTTAATCCATTCCTGGTGCCTTTTTTCTTCGTGTCTGCTTTCTGCAGGCTATTCCCAACAATTTTGAGCAGAAAAATCAATACTTTTTAGGGATCCGATTTTTCACACTTTTTTCAGGTCCGCGGCTTACGTTTTTTTCGGTTTCTGGCTCAACTGACTCCTCGCGTTTTCTCCCATTTAATCCATTCCTGGTGCCTTTTTTCTTCGTGTCTGCTATCTGCAGGCTATTCCCAGCAATTCTGAGCAGAAAAATCAATACTTTTTAGGGATCCGATTTTTCACACTTTTTTCAGGTCCGCGGCTTACGTTTTTTTCGGTTTCTGGCTCAACTGACTCCTCGCGTTTTCTCCCATTTAATCCATTCCTGGTGCCTTTTTTCTTCGTGTCTGCTATCTGCAGGCTATTCCCAACAATTTGAGCAGAAAAATCAATACTTTTTAGTGATCCGATTTTTCACACTTTTTTCAGGTCCGCGGCTTACGTTTTTTTCGGTTTCTGGCTCAACTGACTCCTCGCGTTTTCTCCCATTTAATCCATTCCTGGTGCCTTTTTTCTTCGTGTCTGCTATCTGCAGGCTATTCCCAACAATTTTCAGCAGAAAAATCAATACTTTTTAGGGATCCGATTTTTCACACTTTTTTCAGGTCCGCGGCTTACGTTTTTTTCGGTTTCTGGCTCAACTGACTCCTCGCGTTTTCTCCCATTTAATCCATTCCTGGTGCCTTTTTTCTTCGTGTCTGCTATCTGCAGGCTATTCCCAACAATTTTGAGCAGAAAAATCAATACTTTTTAGGGGATCCGATTTTTCACACTTTTTTCAGGTCCGCGGCTTACGTTTTTTTGGTTTCTGGCTCAACTGACTCCTCGCGTTTTCTCCCATTTAATCCATTCCTGGTGCCTTTTTTCTTCGTGTCTGCTATCTGCAGGCTATTCCCAACAATATTGAGCAGAAAAATCAATACTTTTTAGGGATCCGATTTTTCACACTTTTTTCAGGTCCGCGGCTTACGTTTTTTTCGGTTTCTGGCTCAACTGACTCCTCGCGTTTTCTCCCATTTAATCCATTCCTGGTGCCTTTTTTCTTCGTGTCTGCTATCTGCAGGCTATTCCCAACAATTTTGAGCAGAAAAATCAATACTTTTTAGGGATCCGATTTTTCACACTTTTTTCAGGTCCGCGGCTTACGTTTTTTTCGGTTTCTGGCTCAACTGACTCCTCGCGTTTTCTCCCATTTAATCCATTCCTGGTGCCTTTTTTCTTCGTGTCTGCTATCTGCAGGCTATTCCGAGCAATTCTGAGGAGAAAAATCAATACTTCTTAGGGATCCGATTTTTCACTCTTTTTTCAGGTCCGCGGCTAATGTTTTTTTCGGTTTCTGGCTCAACTGACTCCTCGCGTTTTCTCCCATTTAATCCATTCCTGGTGACTTTTTTCTTCGTGTCTGCTATCTGCAGGCTATTCCCAACAATTTTGAGCAGAAAAATCAATACTTTTTAGGGATCCGATTTTTCACACTTTTTTCAGGTCCGCGGCTTACGTTTTTTTCGGTTTCTGGCTCAACTGACTCCTCGCGTTTTCTCCCATTTAATCCATTCCTGGTGCCTTTTTTCTTCGTGTCTGCTATCTGCAGGCTATTCCCAACAATATTGAGCAGAAAAATCCATACTTTTTAGTGGTCCGATTTTTCACACTTTTTTCAAGTCCGCGGCTTACATTTTTTTCGGTTTCTGGCTCAACTGACTCCTCGCGTTTTCTCCCATTTAATCCATTCCTGGTGCTTTTTTTCTTCGTGTCTGCTTTCTGCAGGCTATTCCCAACAATATTGAGCAGGAAAATCAATACTTTTTAGGGGTCCCATTTTTCACACTTTTTTCAGGTCCGCGGCTTACGTTTTTTTCGGTTTCTGGCTCAACTGACTCCTCGCGTTTTCTCCCATTTATTCCATTCCTGGTGCCTTGTTTCTTCGTGTCTGCTATCTGCAGGCTATTCCCAACAATTTTGAGCAGAAAAATCAACACTTTTTAGGGATCCGATTTTTCACACTTTTTTCAGGTCCGCGGTTTACGTTTTTTTTCGGTTTCTGGCTCAACTGACTCCTCGCGTTTTCTCCCATTTAATCCATTCCTGGTGCCTTTTTTCTTCGTGTCTGCTATCTGCAGGTTATTCCCAACAATTTTGAGCAGAAAAATCAATACTTTTAAGGGATCCGATTTTTCACACTTTTTTCAGGTCCGCGGCTTACGTTTTTTTCGGTTTCTGGCTCAACTGACTCCTCGCGTTTTCTCCCATTTAATCCATTCCTGGTGCCTTTTTTCTTCGTGTCTGCTATCTGCAGGCTATTCACAACAATTTTCAGCAGAAAAATCAATACTTTTTAGGGATCCGATTTTTCACACTTTTTTCAGGTCCGCGGCTTACGTTTTTTTCGGTTTCTGGCTCAACTGACTCCTCGCGTTTTCTCCCATTTAAGCCATTCCTGGTGCCTTTTTTCTTCGTGTCTGCTATCTGCAGGCTATTCCCGACAATTTTGAGCAGAAAAATCAATACTTTTTAGGGATCCGATTTTTCACACTTTTTTCAGGTCCGCGGCTTACGTTTTTTTCGGTTTCTGGCTTAACTGACTCCTCGCGTTTTCTCCCATTTAATCCATTCCTGGTGCCTTTTTTCTTCGTGTCTGCTATCTGCAGGCTATTCCGAGCAATTCTGAGGAGAAAAATCAATACTTCTTAGGGATCCGATTTTTCACACTTTTTTCAGGTCCGCGGCTTACGTTTTTTTCGGTTTCTGGCTCAACTGACTCCTCGCGTTTTCTCCCATTTAATCCATTCCTGGTGCCTTTTTTCTTCGTGTCTGCTATCTGCAGGCTATTCCCAACAATTTTGAGCAGAAAAATCAATACTTTTTAGGGATCCGATTTTTCACACTTTTTTCAGGTCCGCGGCTTATGTTTTTTTCGGTTTCTGGCTCAACTGAATCCTCGCGTTTTCTCCCATTTAATCCATTCCTGGTGCCTTTTTTGTTCGTGTCTGCTATCTGCAGGCTATTCCCAACAATTTTGAGCAGAAAAATCAATACTTTTTAGGGGTCCGATTTTTCACACTTTTTTCAGGTCCGCGGCTTACGTTTTTTTCGGTTTCTGGCTCAACTGACTCCTCGCGTTTTCTCCCATTTAATCCATTCCTGGTGCCTTTTTTTCTTCGTGTCTGCTATCTGCAGGCTATTCCCAACAATTTTGAGCAGAAAAATCAATACTTTTTAGGGATCCGATTTTTCAGACTTTTTTCAGGTCCGCGGCTTATGTTTTTTTCGGTTTCTGACTCAACTGACTCCTCGCGTTTTCTCCCATTTAATCCATTCCTGGTGCCTTTTTTCTTCGTGTCTGCTATCTGCAGGCTATTCCCAACAATTTTGAGCAGAAAAATCAATACTTTCAAGGGATCCGATTTTTCACACTTTTTTCAGGTCCGCGGCTTACGTTTTTTTCGGTTTCTTGCTCAACTGACTCCTCGCGTTTTCTCCCATTTAATCCATTCCTGGTGCCTTTTTTCTTCATGTCTGCTATCCGCAGGGTATTCCGAACAATTTTGAGCAGAAAAATCAATACTTTTTAGGGGTCCGATTTTTCAGACTTTTTCAGGTCCGCGGCTTACGTTTTTTCGGTTTCTGGCTCAACTGACTCCTCGCGTTTTCTCCCATTTAATCCATTCCTGGTGCCTTTTTTCTTCGTGTCTGCTACCTGCAGGCTATTCCCAGCAATGTTGAGCAGAAAAATCAATACTTTTTAGGGTTCCGATTTTTCACACTTTTTCAGGTCCGCGGCTTACGTTTTTTTCGGTTTCTGGCTCAACTGACTCCTCGCGTTTTCTCCCATTTAATCCATTCCTGGTGCTTTTTTTCTTCGTGTCTGCTATCTGCAGGCTATTCCCAGCAATGTTGAGCAGAAAAATCAGTGCTTTTTAGGGATCCGATTTTTCACACTTTTTTCAGGTCCGCGGCTTACGTTTTTTTTGGTTTCTGGCTCAACTGACTCCTCGCATTTTCTTCCATTTAATCCATTCCTGGTGCCTTTTTTCTTCGTGTCTGCTATCTGCAGGCTATTCCCAACAGTATTGAGCAGAAAAATCAATACTTTTTAGGGATCCGATTTTTCACACTTTTTTCAGGTCCGCGGCTTACGTTTTTTTCGGTTTCTGACTCAACTGACTCCTCGCGTTTTCTCCCATTTAATCCATTCCTGGTGCCTTTTTTCTTCGTGTCTGCTATCTGCCGGCTATTCCCAACAATTTTGAGCAGAAAAATCAATACTTTTAAAGGATCCGATTTTTCACACTTTTTTCAGGTCCGCGGCTTACGTTTTTTTCGGTTTCTGGCTCAACTGTCTCCTCGCGTTTTCTCCCATTTAATCCATTCCTGGTGCCTTTTTTCTTCGTGTCTGCTATCTGCAGGCTATTCCCAACAATTTTGAGCAGAAAAATCAATACTTTTTAGGGATCCGATTTTTCACACTTTTTTCAGGTCCGCGGCTTACGTTTTTTTCGGTTTCTGGCTCAACTGACTCCTCGCGTTTTCTCCCTTTTAATCCATTCCTGGTGCCTTTTCTCTTCGTGTCTGCTATCTGCAGGCTGTTCCCAACAATATTGAGCAGAAAAATCAATACTTTTTAGGGGTCCGATTTTTCACACTTTTTTCAGGTCCGCGGCTTACATTTTTTTCGGTTTCTGGCTCAACTGACTCCTCGCGTTTTCTCCCATTTAATCCATTCCTGGTGCCTTTTTTCTTCGTGTCTGCTATCCGCAGGCTATTCCGAACAATTCTGAGCAGAAAAATCAATACTTTTTAGGGGTCCGATTTTTCAGACTTTTTCAGGTCCGCGGCTTACGTTTTTTTCGGTTTCTGGCTCAACTGACTCCTCGCGTTTTCTCCCATTTAATCCATTCCTGGTGCCTTTTTTCTTCGTGTCTGCTATCTGCAGGCTATTCCCAACAATTTTGAGCAGAAAAATCAATACTTTTAAGGGATCCGATTTTTCACACTTTTTTCAGGTCCGCGGCTTACGTTTTTTTCGGTTTCTGGCTCAACTGACTCCTCGCGTTTTCTCCCATTTAATCCATTCCTGGTGCCTTCTTTCTTCGTGTCTGCTATCTGCAGGCTATTCCGAGCAATTCTGAGGAGAAAAATCAATACTTCTTAGGGATCCGATTTTTCACACTTTTTTCAGGTCCGCGGCTCATGTTTTTTTCGGTTTCTGGCTCAACTGACTCCTCGCGTTTTCT
>JAFBMS010000655.1:0-31329 GCA_019788955.1 Albula glossodonta | reverse complement strand
TACTTTTTAGGGATCCGATTTTTCAGACTTTTTTCAGGTCCGCGGCTTACGTTTTTTTCGGTTTCTGACTCAACTGACTCCTCGCGTTTTCTCCCATTTAATCCATTCCTGGTGCCTTTTTTCTTCGTGTCTGCTATCTGCAGGCTATTCCCAACAATTTTGAGCAGAAAAATCAGTGCTTTTTAGGGATCCGATTTTTCACACTTTTTTCAGGTCCGCGGCTTACGTTTTTTTTTCGGTTTCTGGCTCAACTGACTCCTCGCGTTTTCTTCCATTTAATCCATTCATGGTGCCTTTTTTCTTCGTGTCTGTTATCTGCAGGCTATTCCCAAAAGTATTGAGCAGAAAAATCAATACTTTTTAGGGATCCGATTTTTCACACTTTTTTCAGGTCCGCGGCTTACGTTTTTTTCGGTTTCTGACTCAACTGACTCCTCGCGTTTTCTCCCATTTAATCCATTCCTGGTGCCTTTTTTCTTCGTGTCTGCTATCTGCAGGCTATTCCCAACAATATTGAGCAGAAAAATCAATACTTTTTAGGGGTCCGATTTTTCACACTTTTTTCAGGTCCGCGGCTTACGTTTTTTTTGGTTTGTGGCTCAACTGACTCCTCGCGTTTTCTTCCATTTAATCCATTCCTGGTGCCTTTTTTCTTCGTGTCTGCTATCTGCAGGCTATTCCCAACAGTATTGAGCAGAAAAATCAATACTTTTTAGGGATCCGATTTTTCAGACTTTTTTCAGGTCCGCGGCTTACGTTTTTTTCGGTTTCTGGCTCAACTGACTCCTCGCGTTTTCTCCCATTTAATCCATTCCTGGTGCTTTTTTTCTTCGTGTCTGCTTTCTGCAGGCTATTCCCAACAATATTGAGCAGGAAAATCAATACTTTTTAGGGGTCCCATTTTTCACACTTTTTTCAGGTCCGCGGCTTACGTTTTTTTCGGTTTCTGGCTCAACTGACTCCTCGCGTTTTCTCCCATTTAATCCATTCCTGGTGCCTTTTTTCTTCGTGTCTGCTATCTGCAGGCTATTCCCAACAATTTTGAGCAGAAAAATCTATACTTTTTCGGGATCCGATTTTTCACACTTTTTTCAGGTCCGCGGCTTACGTTTTTTTCGGGTTCTGGCTCAACTGACTCCTCGCGTTTTCTCCCATTTAATCCATTCCTGGTGCCTTTTTTCTTCGTGTCTGCTATCTGCAGGCTATTCCCAACAATATTGAGCAGAAAAATCCATACTTTTTTGTGGTCCGATTTTTCACACTTTTTTCAAGTCCGCGGCTTACATTTTTTTCGGTTTCTGGCTCAACTGACTCCTCGCGTTTTCTCCCATTTAATCCATTCCTGGTGCCTTTTTTCTTCGTGTCTGCTATCTGCAGGCTATTCCCAACAGTATTGAGCAGAAAAATCAATACTTTTTAGGGATCCGATTTTTCAGACTTTTTTCAGGTCCGCGGCTTACGTTTTTTCCGGTTTCTGGCTCAACTGACTCTTCGCGTTTTCTCCCATTTAATCCATTCCTGGTGCCTTTTCTCTTCGTGTCTGCTATCTGCAGGCTTTTCCCAACAATTTTGAGCAGAAAAATCAATACTTTTTAGGGGTCCGATTTTTCACACTTTTTTCAGGTCCGCGGTTTACGTTTTTTTCGGTTTCTGGCTCAACTGACTCCTCGCGTTTTCTCCCATTTAATCCATTCCTGGTGCTTTTTTTCTTCGTGTCTGCTATCTGCAGGCTATTCCCAGCAATGTTGAGCAGAAAAATCAGTGCTTTTTAGGGATCCGATTTTTCACACTTTTTTCAGGTCCGCGGCTTACGTTTTTTTCGGTTTCTGGCTCAACTGACTCCTCGCGTTTTCTCCCATTTAATCCATTCCTGGTGCCTTCTTTCTTCGTATCTGCTATCTGCAGGCTATTCCCAAAAGTTTTGAGCAGAAAAATCAATACTTTTTAGGGATCCGATTTTTCTCACTTTTTTCAGGTCCGCGTTTTACGTTTTTTTCGGTTTCTGACTCAACTGACTCCTCGCGTTTTCTCCCATTTAATCCATTCCTGGTGCCTTTTTTCTTCGTGTCTGCTATATGCAGGCTATTCCCAACAATATTGAGCAGAAAAATCAATACTTTTTAGGGGTCCGATTTTTCACACTTTTTTCAGGTCCGCGGCTTACGTTTTTTTCGGTTTCTGGCTCAACTGACTCCTCGCGTTTTCTCCCATTTAATCCATTCCTGGTGCTTTTTTTCTTCGTGTCTGCTATCTGCAGGCTATTCCCAACAATATTGAGCAGAAAAATCAATACTTTTTAGGGATCCGATTTTTCAGACTTTTTTCAGGTCCGCGGCTTACGTTTTTTTCGGTTTCTGGCTCAACTGACTCCTCGCGTTTTCTCCCATTTAATCCATTCCTGGTGCCTTTTTTCTTCGTGTCTGCTATCTGCAGGTTATTCCCAACAATTTTGAGCAGAAAAATCAATACTTTTAAGGGATCCGATTTTTCACACTTTTTTCAGGTCCGCGGCTTACGTTTTTTTCGGTTTCTGGCTCAACTGACTCCTCGCGTTTTCTCCCATTTAATCCATTCCTGGTGCCTTCTTTCTTCGTGTCTGCTATCTGCAGGCTATTCCGAGCAATTCTGAGGAGAAAAATCAATACTTCTTAGGGATCCGATTTTTCACACTTTTTTCAGGTCCGCGGCTTACGTTTTTTTCGGTTTCTGGCTCAACTGACTCCTCGCGTTTTCTCCCATTTAATCCATTCCTGGTGCCTTTTTTCTTCGTGTCTGCTATCTGCAGGCTATTCCCAACAATTTTGAGCAGAAAAATCAATACTTTTTAGGGGTCCGATTTTTCAGACTTTTTTCAGGTCCGCGGCTTATGTTTTTTTCGGTTTCTGGCTCAACTGACTCCTCGCGTTTTCTCCCATTTAATCCATTCCTGGTGCCTTTTTTCTTCGTGTCTGCTATCTGCAGGCTATTCCCAACAGTACTGAGCAGAAAAATCAATACTTTTTAGGGGTCCGATTTTTCACACTTTTTTCAGGTCCGCGGCTTACGTTTTTTTCGGTTTCTGGCTCAACTGACTCTTCGCGTTTTCTCCCATTTAATCCATTCCTGGTGCCTTTTTTCTTCGTGTCTGCTATCTGCAGGCTATTCCCAAAAGTATTGAGCAGAAAAATCAATACTTTTTAGGGATCCGATTTTTCACACTTTTTTCAGGTCCGCGGCTTACGTTTTTTTCGGTTTCTGACTCAACTGCCTCCTCGCGTTTTCTCCCATTTAATCCATTCCTGGTGCCTTTTTTCTTCGTGTCTGCTATCTGCAGGCTATTCCCAACAATATTGAGCAGAAAAATCAATACTTCTTAGGGATCCGATTTTTCAGACTTTTTTCAGGTCCGCGGCTTATGTTTTTTTCGGTTTCTGGCTCAACTGACTCCTCGCGTTTTCTCCCATTTAATCCATTCATGGTGCTTTTTTTCTTCGTGTCTGCTATCTGCAGGCTATTCCCAACAATATTGAGCAGAAAAATCAATACTTTTTAGGGGTCCAATTTTTCAGACTTTTTTCAGGTCCGCGGCTTACGTTTTTTTCGGTTTCTGACTAAACTGACTCCTCGCGTTTTCTCCCATTTAATCCATTCCTGGTGCCTTTTTTCTTCGTGTCTGATATCTTTAGGCTATTCCGAGCAATTCTGAGGAGAAAAATCAATACTTTTTAGGGATCCGATTTTTCACACTTTTTTCAGGTCCGCGGCTTACGTTTTTTTCGGTTTCTGGCTCAACTGACTCCTCGCGTTTTCTCCCTTTTAATCCATTCCTGGTGCCTTTTTTCTTCGTGTCTGCTATCTGCAGGCTATTCCCAACAATAATGAGCAGAAAAATCAATACTTTTTAGGGGTCTGATTTTTCACACTTTTTTCAGGTCCGCGGTTTACGTTTTTTTTGGTTTCTGGCTCAACTGACTCCTCGCGTTTTCTCCCATTTAATCCATTCCTGGTGCCTTTTTTCTTCATGTCTGCTATCTGCAGGCTATTCCCAACAATTTTGAGCAGAAAAATCCATACTTTTTTGGGGTCCGATTTTTCAGACTTTTTTCAGGTTCGTGCCTTACGTTTTTTTCGGTTTCTGGCTCAACTGACTCTTCGCGTTTTCTCCCATTTAATCCATTTCTTGTGCCTTTTTTCTTCGTGTCTGCTATCTGCAGGCTATTCCCAACAATTTTGAGCAGAAAAATCAATACTTTTAAGGGATCCGATTTTTCACACTTTTTTCAGGTCCGCGGCTTACGTTTTTTACGGTTTCTGGCTCAACTGACTCCTCGCGTTTTCTCCCATTTAATCCATTCCTGGTGCCTTCTTTCTACGTGTCTGCTATCTGCAGGCTATTCCCAACAATATTGAGCAGAAAAATCAATACTTCTTAGGGATCCGATTTTTCAGACTTTTTTCAGGTCCGCGGCTTATGTTTTTTTCGGTTTCTGGCTCAACTGACTCCTCGCGTTTTCTCCCATTTAATCCATTCATGGTGCTTTTTTTCTTCGTGTCTGCTATCTGCAGGCTATTCCCAACAATATTGAGCAGAAAAATCCATACTTTTTAGTGGTCCGATTTTTCACACTTTTTTCAGGTCCGCGGCTTACGTTTTTTTCGGTTTCTGGCTCAACTGACTCCTCGCATTTTTTTCCCATTTAATCCATTCCTGGTGCCTTTTTTCTTCATGTCTGCTTTCTGCAGGCTGTTCCCAACAATTTTGAGCAGAAAAATCAATACTTTTTAGGGGTCCGATTTTTCAGACTTTTTTCAGGTCCGCGGCTTACGTTTTTTTTCGGTTTCTGGCTCAACTGACTCCTCGCGTTTTCTCCCATTTAATCCATTCCTGGTGCCTTCTTTCTTCGTGTCTGCTATCTGCAGGCTATTCCGAGCAATTCTGAGGAGAAAAATCAATACTTCTTAGGGATCCGATTTTTCACACTTTTTTCAGGTCCGCGGCTTACGTTTTTTTCGGTTTCTGGCTCAACTGACTCCTCGCGTTTTCTCCCATTTAATCCATTCCTGGTGCCTTTTTTCTTCGTGTCTGCTATCTGCAGGCTATTCCCAACAATATTGAGCAGAAAAATCAATACTTTTAAGGGATCCGATTTTTCACACTTTTTTCAGGTCCGCGGCTTATGTTTTTTTCGGTTTCTGGCTCAACTGAATCCTCGCGTTTTCTCCCATTTAATCCATTCCTGGTGCCTTTTTTGTTCGTGTCTGCTATCTGCAGGCTATTCCCAACAGTATTGAGCAGAAAAATCAATACTTTTTAGGGATCCGATTTTTCAGACTTTTTTCAGGTCCGCGGCTTACGTTTTTTTCGGTTTCTGGCTCAACTGACTCCTCGCGTTTTCTCCCATTTAATCCATTCCTGGTGCCTTTTTTCTTCGTGTCTGCTATCTGCAGGCTATTCCCAACAATATTGAGCAGAAAAATCAATACTTTTTAGGGATCCGATTTTTCAGACTTTTTTCAGGTCCGCGGCTTACGTTTTTTTCGGTTTCTGGCTCAACTGACTCCTCGCGTTTTCTACCATTTAATCCATTCCCGGTGCCTTTTTTCTTCGTGTCTGCTATCTGCAGGCTATTCCCAGCAATTGTGAGCAGAAAAATCAATACTTTTTGGGGGTCCGATTTTTCAGCCTTTTTTCAGGTCCGCGGCTTACGTTTTTTTCGGTTTCTGGCTCAACTGACTCCTCGCGTTTTCTCCCATTTAATCCATTCCTGGTGCCTAATTTCTTCCTGTCTGCTTTCTGCAGGCTATTCCCAACAATATTGAGCAGAAAAATCAATACTTTTTAGGGGTCCGATTTTTCACACTTTTTTCAGGTCCGCGGCTTACGTTTTTTTTGGTTTCTGGCTCAACTGACTCTTCGCGTTTTCTCCCATTTAATCCATTCCTGGTGCCTTTTTTCTTCCTGTCTGCTATCTGCAGGCTATTCACAACAATTTTGAGCAGAAAAATCAATACTTTTTAGGGGTCCAATTTTTCAGACTTTTTTCAGGTCCGCGGCTTACGTTTTTTTTCGGTTTCTGGCTCAACTGACTCCTCGTGTTTTCTCCCATTTAATCCATTCCTGGTGCCTTTTTTCTTCGTGTCTGCTATCTGCAGGCTATTCCCAAGAATTTTAAGCAGAAAAATCAATACTTTTTAGGGGTCCAATTTTTCACACTTTTTTCAGGTCCGCGGCTTATGTTTTTTTTTCGGTTTCTGGCTCAACTGACTCCTCGCGTTTTCTCCCATTTAATCCATTCCTGGTGCCTTTTTTCTTCGTGTCTGCTATCTGCAGGCTATTCCCAACAGTATTGAGCAGAAAAATCAATACTTTTTAGGGATCCGATTTTTCTGACTTTTTTCAGGTCCGCGGCTTACGTTTTTTTCGGTTTCTGGCTCAACTGACTCCTCGCGTTTTCTCCCATTTAATCCATTCCTGGTGCCTTTTTTCTTCGTGTCTGCTATCTGCAGGTTATTCCCAACAATTTTGAGCAGAAAAATCAATACTTTTAAGGGATCCGATTTTTCACACTTTTTTCAGGTCCGCGGCTTACGTTTTTTTCGGTTTCTGGCTCAACTGACTCCTCGCGTTTTCTCCCATTTAATCCTTTCCTGGTGCCTTTTTTCTTCGTGTCTGCTATCTGCAGGCTATTCCCAACAATTTTGAGCAGAGAAATCAATACTTTTTAGGGATCCGATTTTTCAGACTTTTTTCAGGTCCGAGGCTTACGTTTTTTTGGTTTCTGGCTCAACTGACTCCTCGCGTTTTCTCCCATTTAATCCATTCCTGGTGCCTTTTTTCTTTGTGTCTGCTATCTGCAGGCTATTCCCAACAATTTTGAGCAGAAAAATCAATACTTTTTAAGGGTCCGATTTTTCACACTTTTTTCAGGTCCGCGGCTTACGTTTTTTTCGGTTTCTGGCTCAACTGACTCCTCGCGTTTTCTCCCATTTAATCCATTCCTGGTGCCTTTTTTCTTCGTGTCTGCTATTTGCAGGCTGTTCCCATCAATTTTGAGCAGAAAAATCAATACTTTTAAGGGATCCGATTTTTCACACTTTTTTCAGGTCCGCGGCTTACGTTTTTTTCGGTTTCTGGCTCCACTGACTCCTCGCGTTTTCTCACATTTGATCAATTCCTGGTGCCTTTTTTCTTCGTGTCTGCTATCTGCAGGCTATTCCCAACAATTTTGAGCAGAAAAATCAATACTTTTTAGGGGACCGATTTTTCACAGTTTTTTCAGGTCCGCGGCTTACGTTTTTTTTGGTTTCTGGCTCAACTGACTCCTCGCGTTTTCTTCCATTTAATCCATTCCTGGTGCCTTTTTTCTTCGTGTCTGCTATCTGCAGACTATTCCCAAAAGTATTGAGCAGAAAAATCCATACTTTTTAGGGATCCGATTTTTCACACTTTTTTCAGGTCCGCGGCTTACGTTGTTTTCGGTTTCTGACTCAACTGACTCCTCGCGTTTTCTCCCATTTAATCCATTCCTGGTGTCTTTTTTCTTCGTGTCTGCTATCTGCAGGCTATTCCCAACAATTTTGAGCAGAAAAATCAGTACTTTTTGGGGGTCCGATTTTTCAGCCTTTTTTCAGGTCCGCGGCTTATGTTTTTTTCGGTTTCTGGCTCAACTGACTCCTTGCGTTTTCTACCATGTAATCCATTCCTGGTGCCTTTTTTCTTCGTGTCTGCTATCTGCAGGCTATTCCCAGCAATTGTGAGCACAAAAATAAATACTTTTTGAGGGTCCAATTTTTCAGCCTTTTTTCAGGTCCGCGGCTTACGTTTTTTTCGGTTTCTGGCTCAACTCACTCCTCGCGTTTTCTACCATTTAATCCATTCCTGGTGCCTTTTTTCTTCGTGTCTGCTATCTGCAGGCTATTCCCAATAGTATTGAGCAGAAAAATCAATACTTTTTAGGGATCCGATTTTTCAGACTTTTTTCAGGTCCGCGGCTTACGTTTTTTTCGGTTTCTGGCTCAACTGACTCCTCGCGTTTTCTTCCATTTAATCCATTCCTGGTGCCTTTTTTCTTCGTGTCTGCTATCTGCAGGCTATTCCCAACAATTTTGAGCAGAAAAATCAATACTTTTTAGGGGTCCGATTTTTCACACTTTTTTCAGGTCCGCGGCTTACGTTTTTTTCGGTTTCTGGCTCAACTGACTCCTCGCGTTTTCTCCCATTTCATCCATTTCTTGTGCCTTTTTTCTTCGTGTCTGCTAT
This sequence comes from Albula glossodonta, assembly GCA_019788955.1. Classification (NCBI taxonomy): domain Eukaryota; kingdom Metazoa; phylum Chordata; class Actinopteri; order Albuliformes; family Albulidae; genus Albula; species Albula glossodonta. Next base: position 23,090 of record JAFBMS010000655.1, on the reverse strand, counting down.
CTGCAGGCTATTCCCAACAATTTTGAGCAGAGAAATCAATACTTTTTAGGGATCCGATTTTTCAGACTTTTTTCAGGTCCGTGGCTTACGTTTTTTTGGTTTCTGGCTCAACTGACTCCTCGCGTTTTCTCCCATTTAATCCATTCCTGGTGCCTTTTTTCTTCATATCTGCTATCTGCAGGCTATTCCCAACAATATTGAGCAGAAAAATCCATACTTTTTTGTGGTCCGATTTTTCACACTTTTTTCAAGTCCGCGGCTTACATTTTTTTCGGTTTCTGGCTCAACTGACTCCTCGCGTTTTCTCCCATTTAATCCATTCCTGGTGCTTTTTTTCTTCGTGTCTGCTATCTGCAGGCTATTCCCAGCAATGTTGAGCAGAAAAATCAGTGCTTTTTAGGGATCCGATTTTTCACACTTTTTTCAGGTCCGCGGCTTACGTTTTTTTCGGTTTCTGGCTCAACTGACTCTTCGCGTTTTCTCCCTTTTAATCCATTCCTGGTGCCTTTTTTCTTCGTGTCTGCTATCTGCAGGCTGTTCCCAACAGTATTGAGCAGAAAAATCAATACTTTTTAGGGATCCGTTTTTTAAGACTTTTTTCAGGTCCGCGGCTTACGTTTTTTTCGGTTTCTGACTCAACTGACTCCTCGCGTTTTCTCCCATTTAATCCATTCCTGGTGCCTTTTTTCTTCGTGTCTGCTATCTGCAGGCTATTCCCAACAATTTTCAGCAGAAAAATCAATACTTTTTAGGGATCCGATTTTTCAGACTTTTTTCAGGTCCGCGGCTTACGTTTTTTTCGGTTTCTGGCTCAACTGACTCCTCGCGTTTTCTCCCATTTAATCCATTCCTGGTGCCTAATTTCTTCCTGTCTGCTTTCTGCAGGCTATTCCCAACAATATTGAGCAGAAAAATCAATACTTTTTAGGGGTCCGATTTTTCACACTTTTTTCAGGTCCGCGGCTTACGTTTTTTTCGGTTTCTGACTCAACTGACTCCTCGCGTTTTCTCCCATTTAATCCATTCCTGGTGCCTTTTTTCTTCGTGTCTGCTATCTGCAGGCTATTCCCAACAATATTGAGCAGAAAAATCAATACTTTTTAGGGATCCGATTTTTCACACTTTTTTCAGGTCCGCGGCTTACGTTTTTTTCGGTTTCTGGCTCAACTGACTCCTCGCGTTTTCTCCCATTTAATCCATTCCTGGTGCCTTTTTTTCTTCGTGTCTGCTATCTGCAGGCTATTCCCAACAATTTTGAGCAGAAAAATCAATACTTTTTAGGGATCCGATTTTTCAGACTTTTTTCAGGTCCGCGGCTTACGTTTTTTTCGGTTTCTGGCTCAACTGACTCCTCGCGTTTTCTCCCATTTAATCCATTCCTGGTGCCTTTTTTCTTCGTGTCTGCTATCTGCAGGCTATTCCGAGCAATTCTGAGGAGAAAAATCAATACTTTTTAGGGGTCCGATTTTTCACACTTTTTTCAGGTCCGCGGCTTACGTTTTTTTTGGTTTGTGGCTCAACTGACTCCTCGCGTTTTCTTCCATTTAATCCATTCCTGGTGCCTTTTTTCTTCGTGTCTGCTATCTGCAGGCTATTCCCAATAGTATTGAGCAGAAAAATCAATACTTTTTAGGGGTCCGATTTTTCACACTTTTTTCAGGTCCGCGGCTTACGTTTTTTTCGGTTTCTGGCTCAACTGACTCCTCGCGTTTTCTCCCATTTAATCCATTCCTGGTGCCTTTTTTCTTCGTGTCTGCTATCCGCAGGCTATTCCGAACAATTCTGAGCAGAAAAATCAATACTTTTTAGGGGTCCGATTTTTCAGACTTTTTCAGGTCCGCGGCTTACGTTTTTTTGGTTACTGGCTCCACTTTATCCTCACGTTTTCTCCCATTTAATCCATTTCTTGTGCCTTTTTTCTTCGTGTCTGCTATCTGCAGGCTATTCCCAACAATTTTGAGCAGAGAAATCAGTACTTTTTAGGGATCCGATTTTTCACACTTTTTTCAGGTCCGCGGCTTACGTTTTTTTCGGTTTCTGGCTCAACTGACTCCTCGCGTTTTCTCCCATTTAATCCATTCCTGGTGCCTTTTTTCTTCGTGTCTGCTATCTGCAGGCTTTTCCCAACAGTATTGAGCAGAAAAATCAATACTTTTTAGGGGTCCGATTTTTCACACTTTTTTCAGGTCCGCGGCTTACGTTTTTTTTCGGTTTCTGAGTCAACTGACTCCTCGCGTTTTCTCCCATTTAATCCATTCCTGGTGCCTTTTTTCTTCGTGTCTGCTATCTGCAGGCTATTCCCAACAATTTTGAGCAGAAAAATCAATACTTTTTAGGGATCCGATTTTTCACACTTTTTTCAGGTCCGCGGCTTACGTTTTTTTCGGTTTCTGGCTCAACTGACTCCTCGCGTTTTCTCCCATTTAATCCATTCCTGGTGCCTTTTTTCTTCGTGTCTGCTATCTGCAGGCTATTCCCAAAAATTTTGAGCAGAAAAATCAATACTTTTTAGGGGACCGAGTTTTTTCACTTTTTTCAGGTCCGCGGCTTACGTTTTTTTCGGTTTCTGGCTCAACTGACTCCTCGCGTTTTCTCCCATTTAATCCATTCCTGGTGACTTTTTTCTTCGTGTCTGCTATCTGCAGGCTATTCCCAACAATTTTGAGCAGAAAAATCAATACTTTTTAGGGATCCGATTTTTCACACTTTTTTCAGGTCCGCGGCTTACGTTTTTTTCGGTTTCTGGCTCAACTGACTCCTCGCGTTTTCTCCCATTTAATCCATTCCTGGTGCTTTTTTTCTTCGTGTCTGCTTTCTGCAGGCTATTCCCAACAATATTGAGCAGGAAAATCAATACTTTTTAGGGGTCCCATTTTTCACACTTTTTTCAGGTCCGCGGCTTACGTTTTTTTCGGTTTCTGGCTCAACTGACTCCTCGCGTTTTCTCCCATTTAATCCATTCCTGGTGCCTTTTTTCTTCCTGTCTGCTATCTGCAGGCTATTCCCAACAATTTTGAGCAGAAAAATCAATACTTTTTAGGGGTCCGATTTTTCACAGTTTTTTCAGGTCCGCGGCTTACGTTTTTTTTGGTTTCTGGCTCAACTGACTCCTCGCGTTTTCTTCCATTTAATCCATTCCTGGTGCCTTTTTTCTTCGTGTCTGCTATCTGCAGGCTATTCCCAAAAGTATTGAGCAGAAAAATCAATACTTTTTAGGGATCCGATTTTTCACACTTTTTTCAGGTCCGCGGCTTACGTTTTTTTCGGTTTCTGGCTCAACTGACTCCTCGCGTTTTCTCCCATTTAATCCATTCCTGGTGCCTTTTTTCTTCGTGTCTGCTATCTGCAGGCTATTCCGAGCAATTCTGAGCAGAAAAATCAATACTTTTTAGGGGTCCGATTTTTCACACTTTTTTCAGGTCCGCGGCTTACGTTTTTTTCGGTTTCTGGCTCAACTGACTCCTCGCGTTTTCTCCCATTTAATCCATTCCTGGTGCCTTTTTTTCTTCGTGTCTGCTATCTGCAGGCTATTCCCAACAATTTTGAGCAGAAAAATCAATACTTTTTAGGGGTCCGATTTTTCAGACTTTTTTCAGGTCCGCGGCTTACGTTTTTTTCGGTTTCTGGCTCAACTGACTCCTCGCGTTTTCTCCCATTTAATCCATTCCTGGTGCCTTTTTTCTTCGTGTCTGCTACCTGCAGGCTATTCCCAAATATTTTGAGCAGAAAAATCAATACTTTTTAGTGTTCTGATTTTTCACACTTTTTTCAGGTCCGCGGCTTACGTTTTTTTGGTTTCTGGCTCAACTGACTCCTCGCGTTTTCTCCCATTTAATCCATTCCTGGTGCCTTTTTTCTTCGTGTCTGCTATCTGCAGGCTATTCCCAACAATATTGAGCAGAAAAATCAATACTTCTTAGGGATCCGATTTTTCAGACTTTTTTCAGGTCCGCGGCTTACGTTTTTTTCGGTTTCTGGCTCAACTGACTCCTCGCGTTTTCTCCCATTTAATCCATTCCTGGTGCCTTTTTTCTTCGTGTCTGCTATCTGCAGGCTATTCCCATCAATTTTGAGCAGAAAAATCAATACTTTTTAGGGATCCGATTTTTCACACTTTTTTCAGGTCCGCGGCTTACGTTTTTTTCGGTTTCTGGCTCAACTGACTCCTCGCGTTTTCTCCCATTTAATCCATTCCTGGTGCCTTTTTTCTTCGTGTCTGCTATCTGCAGGCTATTCCCAACAATATTGAGCAGAAAAATCAATACTTTTTAGGGATCCGATTTTTCACACTTTTTTCAGGTCCGCGGCTTATGTTTTTTTCGGTTTCTGGCTCAACTGAATCCTCGCGTTTTCTCCCATTTAATCCATTCCTGGTGCCTTTTTTGTTCGTGTCTGCTATCTGCAGGCTATTCCCAACAATTTTGAGCAGAAAAATCAATACTTTTTAGGGATCCGATTTTTCACACTTTTTTCAGGTCCGCGGCTTATGTTTTTTTCGGTTTCTGGCTCAACTGAATCCTCGCGTTTTCTCCCATTTAATCCATTCCTGGTGCCTTTTTTGTTCGTGTCTGCTATCTGCAGGCTATTCCCAACAATTTTGAGCAGAAAAATCAATACTTTTTAGGGGTCCGATTTTTCACACTTTTTTCAGGTCCGCGGCTTACGTTTTTTTCGGTATCTGGCTCAACTGACTCCTCGCGTTTTCTCCCATTTAATCCATTCCTGGTGCCTTTTTTCTTTGTGTCTGCTATCTGCAGGCTATTCCCAACAATTTTGAGCAGAAAAATCAATACTTTTTAGGGGTCCGATTTTTCAGACTTTTTTCAGGTCCGCGGCTTACGTTTTTTTCGGTTTCTGACTCAACTGACTCCTCGCATTTTCTCCCATTTAATCCATTCCTGGTGCCTTTTTTCTTCGTGTCTGCTATCTGCAGGCTATTCCTAGCAATTGTGAGCAGAAAAATCAGTACTTTTTAGGGATCCGATTTTTCACACTTTTTTCAGGTCCGCGGCTTACGTTTTTTTCGGTTTCTGCCTCAACTGACTCCTCGCGTTTTCTCCCATTTAATCCATTCCTGGTGCCTTTTTTCTTCGTGTCTGCTATCTGCAGGCTATTCCCAACAATATTGAGCAGAAAAATCAATACTTTTTAGGGATCCGATTTTTCACACTTTTTTCAGGTCCGCGGCTTATGTTTTTTTCGGTTTCTGGCTCAAATGACTCCTCGCGTTTTCTCCCATTTAATCCATTCCTGGTGCCTTTTTTCTTCGTGTCTGCTATCTGCAGGCTTTTCCCAACAATTTTGAGCAGAAAAATCAATACTTTTTAGGGGTCCGATTTTTCACACTTTTTTCAGGTCCGCGGCTTATGTTTTTTTCGGTTTCTGGCTCAACTGACTCCTCGCGTTTTTTCCCATTTAATCCATTCCTGGTGCCTTTTTTCTTCATGTCTGCTTTCTGCAGGCTATTCCCAACAATATTGAGCAGAAAAATCAATACTTTTTAGTGGTCCGATTTTTCACACTTTTTTCAGGTCCGCGGTTTACGTTTTTTTCGGTTTCTGGCTCAACTGACTCCTCGCGTTTTCTCCCATTTAATCCATTCCTGGTGCTTTTTTTCTTCGTGTCTGCTATCTGCAGGCTATTCCCAACAATATTGAGCAGAAAAATCAATACTTTTTAGGGGTCCGATTTTTCACACTTTTTTCAGGTCCGCGGCTTACATTTTTTTCGGTTTCTGGCTCAACTGACTCCTCGCGTTTTCTCCCATTTAATCCATTCCTGGTGCCTTTTTTTCTTCGTGTCTGCTATCTGCAGGCTATTCCCAACAATTTTGAGCAGAAAAATCAATACTTTTTAGGGATCCGATTTTTCAGACTTTTTTCAGGTCCGCGGCTTACGTTTTTTTCGGTTTCTGGCTCAACTGACTCCTCGCGTTTTCTCCCATTTAATCCATTCCTGGTGCCTATTTTCTTACTGTCTGCTTTCTGCAGGCTATTCCCAACAATATTGAGCAGAAAAATCCATACTTTTTTGTGGTCCGATTTTTCACAGTTTTTTCAGGTCCGCGGCTTACGTTTTTTTCGGTTTCTGGCTCAAGTGACTGCTCGCGTTTTCTCCCTTTTAATCCATTCCTCGTGCCTATTTTCTTCGTGTCTGCTATCTGCAGGCTATTCCCAACAATATTGAGCAGAAAAATCAATACTTTTTAGGGGTCCGATTTTTCACACTTTTTTCAGGTCCGCGGCTTACGTTTTTTTTGGTTTCTGGCTCAACTGACTCCTCGCGTTTTCTTCCATTTAATCCATTCCTGGTGCCTTTTTTCTTCGTGTCTGCTATCTGCAGACTATTCCCAGCAATTTTGAGCAGAAAAATCAATACTTTTTAGGGGTCCGATTTTTCACACTTTTTTCAGGTCCGCGGCTTACGTTTTTTTCGGTTTCTGGCTCAACTGACTCTTCGCGTTTTCTCCCATTTAATCCATTCCTGGTGCCTTTTTTCTTCGTGTGTGCTGTCTGCAGGCTATTCCCAGCAATTTTGACCAGAAAAATCAATACTGTTTAGGGGTCCGATTTTTCAGACTTTTTTCAGGTCCGCGGCTTACGTTTTTTTCGGTTTCTGACTCAACTGACTCCTCGCGTTTTCTCCCATTTAATCCATTCCTGGTGCCTTTTTTCTTCGTGTCTGCTACCTGCAGGCTATTCCCAAATATTTTGAGCAGAAAAATCAATACTTTTTAGGGATCCGATTTTTCACACTTTTTTCAGGTCCGCGGCTTACGTTTTTTTCGGTTTCTGGCTCAACTGACTCCTCGCGTTTTCTCCCATTTAATCCATTCCTGGTGCCTTTTTTGTTCGTGTCTGCTATCTGCAGGCTATTCCCAACAATTTTGAGCAGAAAAATCAATACTTTTTAGGGGTCCGATTTTTCACAGTTTTTTCAGGTCCGCGGCTTATGTTTTTTTCGGTTTCTGGCTCAACTGACCCCTCGCGTTTTCTCCCTTTTAATCCATTCCTGGTGCCTATTTTCTTCCTGTCTGCTATCTGCAGGCTATTCCCAACAATATTGAGCAGAAAAATCAATACTTTTTAGGGGTCCGATTTTTCACACTTTTTTCAGGTCAGCGGCTTACGTTTTTTTTTGGTTTCTGGCTCAACTGACTCCTCGCGTTTTCTTCCATTTAATCCATTCCTGGTGCCTTTTTTCTTCGTGTCTGCTATCTGCAGGCTATTCCCAACAGTATTGAGCAGAAAAATCAATACTTTTTAGGGGTCCGATTTTTCACACTTTTTTCAGGTCCGCGGCTTACGTTTTTTTCGGTATCTGGCTCAACTGACTCCTCGCGTTTTCTCCCATTTAATCCATTCCTGGTGCCTTTTTTCTTCGTGTCTGCTATCTGCAGGCTATTCCCAACAATTTTCAGCAGAAAAATCAATACTTTTTAGGGATCCGATTTTTCACACTTTTTTCAGGTCCGCGGCTTACGTTTTTTTTGGTTTCTGGCTCAACTGACTCCTCGCGTTTTCTCCCATTTAATCCATTCCTGGTGCCTTTTTTCTTCGTGTCTGCTATCTGCAGGCTATTCCCATCAATTTTGAGCAGAAAAATCAATACTTTTTAGGGATCCGATTTTTCACACTTTTTTCAGGTCCGCGGCTTACGTTTTTTTCGGTTTCTGACTCAACTGACTCCTCGCGTTTTCTCCCATTTAATCCATTCCTGGTGCTTTTTTTCTTCGTGATCTGCTATCTGCAGGCTATTCCCAACAATTTTGAGCAGAAAAATCAATACTTTTAAGGGATCCGATTTTTCACACTTTTTTCAGGTCCGCGGCTTACGTTTTTTTCGGTTTCTGGCTCAACTGACTCCTCGCGTTTTCTCCCATTTAATCCATTCCTGGTGCCTTTTTTTCTTCGTGTCTGCTATCTGCAGGCTATTCCCAACAATTTTGAGCAGAAAAATCAATACTTTTTAGGGATCCGATTTTTCAGACTTTTTTCAGGTCCGCGGCTTACGTTTTTTTCGGTTTCTGGCTCAACTGACTCCTCGCGTTTTCTCCCATTTAATCCATTCCTGGTGCCTTTTTTCTTCGTGTCTGCTATCTGCAGGCTATTCCCAACAATTTTGAGCAGAAAAATCAACACTTTTTAGGGATCCGATTTTTCACACTTTTTTCAGGTCCGCGGCTTACGTTTTTTTCGGTTTCTGGCTCAACTGACTCCTCGCGTTTTCTCCCATTTAATCCATTCCTGGTGCCTTTTTTCTTCGTGTCTGCTATCTGCAGGCTATTCCCAACAGTATTGAGCAGAAAAATCAATACTTTTTAGGGATCCGATTTTTCACACTTTTTTCAGGTCCGCGGCTTACGTTTTTTTCGGTTTCTGACTCAACTGACTCCTCGCGTTTTCTCCCATTTAATCCATTCCTGGTGCCTTTTCTCTTCGTGTCTGCTATCTGCAGGCTTTTCCCAACAATTTTGAGCAGAAAAATCAATACTTTTTATGGGTCCGATTTTTCACACTTTTTTCAGGTCCGCGGCTTACGTTTTTTTCGGTTTCTGGCTCAACTGACTCCTCGCGTTTTCTCCCATTTAATCCATTCCTGGTGCCTTTTTTCTTCGTGTCTGCTATCTGCAGGCTATTCCCAACAATGTTGAGCAGAAAAATCAATACTTTTTAGGGATCCGATTTTTCACACTTTTTTCAGGTCCGCGGCTTACGTTTTTTTCGGTTTCTGGCTCAACTGACTCCTCGCGTTTTCTCCCATTTAATCCATTCCTGGTGCCTATTTTCTTCCTGTCTGCTTCTGCAGGCTATTCCCAACAATATTGAGCAGAAAACTCAATACTTTTTAGGGGCCCGATTTTTCAGACTTTTTTCAGGTCCGCGGCTTACGTTTTTTTCGGTTTCTGACTCAACTGACTCCTCGCGTTTTCTCCCATTTAATCCATTCCTGGTGCCTTTTTTCTTCGTGTCTGCTATCTGCAGGCTATTCCCAACAATTTTGAGCAGAAAAATCAATACTTTTTAGGGATCCGATGTTTCACACTTTTTTCAGGTCCGCGGCTTATGTTTTTTTCGGTTTCTGGCTCAACTGAATCCTCGCGTTTTCTCCCATTTAATCCATTCCTGGTGCCTTTTTTGTTCGTGTCTGCTATCTGCAGGCTATTCCCAACAATTTTGAGCAGAAAAATCAATACTTTTTAGGGGTCCGATTTTTCACACTTTTTTCAGGTCCGTGGCTTACGTTTTTTTGGTTTCTGGCTCAACTGACTCCTCGCGTTTTCTCCCATTTAATCCATTCCTGGTGCTTTTTTTCTTCGTGTCTGCTATCTGCAGGCTATTCCCAGCAATGTTGAGCAGAAAAATCAGTGCTTTTTAGGGATCCGATTTTTCACACTTTTTTCAGGTCCGCGGCTTACGTTTTTTTTGGTTTCTGGCTCAACTGACTCCTCGCGTTTTCTCCCATTTAATCCATTCCTGGTGCCTTTTTTCTTCATGTCTGCTATCTGCAGGCTATTCCCAACAATATTGAGCAGAAAAATCAATACTTTTTAGGGATCCGATTTTTCACACTTTTTTCAGGTCCGCGGCTTATGTTTTTTTCGGTTTCTGGCTCAACTGAATCCTCGCGTTTTCTCCCATTTAATCCATTCCTGGTGCCTTTTTTCTTCGTGTCTGCTATCTGCAGGCTATTCCCAACAATTTTGAGCAGAAAAATCAATACTTTTTAGGGATCCGATTTTTCACACTTTTTTCAGGTCCGCGGCTTACGTTTTTTTCGGTTTCTGGCTCAACTGACTCCTCGCGTTTTCTCCCATTTAATCCATTCCTGGTGCTTTTTTTCTTCGTGTCTGCTATCTGCAGGCTTTTCCCAGCAATGTTGAGCAGAAAAATCAGTGCCTTTTAGGGATCCGATTTTTCACAGTTTTTTCAGGTCCGCGGCTTACGTTTTTTTCGGTTTCTGGCTCAACTGACTCCTCGCGTTTTCTCCCATTTAATCCATTCCTGGTGCTTTTTTTCTTCGTGTCTGCTATCTGCAGGCTGTTCCCAACAGTATTGAGCAGAAAAATCAATACTTTTTAGGGATCCGATTTTTCACACTTTTTTCAGGTCCGCGGCTAATGTTTTTTTCGGTTTCTGGCTCAACTGACTCCTCGCGTTTTCTCCCATTTAATCCATTCCTGGTGCCTTTTTTCTTCGTGTCTGCTATCTGCAGGCTATTCCCGACAATTTTGAGCAGAAAAATCAATACTTTTTAGGGATCCGATTTTTCACACTTTTTTCAGGTCCGCGGCTTACGTTTTTTTCGGTTTCTGACTCAACTGACTCCTCGCGTTTTCTCCCATTTAATCCATTCCTGGTGCCTTTTTTCTTCGTGTCTGCTATCTGCAGGCTATTCCCAACAATTTTGAGCAGAAAAATCAATACTTTTAAGGGATCCGATTTTTCACACTTTTTTCAGGTCCGCGGCTTATGTTTTTTTCGGTTTCTGGCTCAACTGACTCCTCGCGTTTTCTCCCATTTAATCCATTCCTGGTGCCTTTTTTCTTCGTGTCTGCTATCTGCAGGCTATTCCCAACAATTTTCAGCAGAAAAATCAATACTTTTTAGGGGTCCGATTTTTCACACTTTTTTCAGGTCCGCGGCTTACGTTTTTTTCGGTTTCTGGCTCAACTGACTCCTCGCGTTTTCTCCCATTTAATCCATTCCTGGTGCCTTTTTTCTTCGTGTCTGCTATCTGCAGGCTATTCCCAGCAATGTTGAGCAGAAAAATCAGTGCTTTTTAGGGATCCGATTTTTCACACTTTTTTCAGGTCCGCGGCTTACGTTTTTTTCGGTTTCTGGCTCAACTGACTCCTCGCGTTTTCTCCCATTTAATCCATTCCTGGTGCCTTTTTTCTTCGTGTCTGCTATCTGCAGGCTATTCCCAAAAGTATTGAGCAGAAAAATCAATACTTTTTAGGGATCCGATTTTTCACACTTTTTTCAGGTCCGCGGCTTACGTTTTTTTCGGTTTCTGACTCAACTGACTCCTCGCGTTTTCTCCCATTTAATCCATTCCTGGTGCCTTTTTTCTTCGTGTCTGCTATCTGCAGGCTATTCCGAGCAATTCTGAGGAGAAAAATCAATACTTCTTAGGGATCCGATTTTTCACTCTTTTTTCAGGTCCGCGGCTAATGTTTTTTTCGGTTTCTGACTCAACTGACTCCTCGCGTTTTCTCCCATTTAATCCATTCCTGGTGACTTTTTTCTTCGTGTCTGCTATCTGCAGGCTATTCCCAACAATTTTGAGCAGAAAAATCAATACTTTTAAGGGATCCGATTTTTCACACTTTTTTCAGGTCCGCGGCTTACGTTTTTTTCGGTTTCTGACTCAACTGACTCCTCGCGTTTTCTCCCATTTAATCCATTCCTGGTGCCTTTTTTCTTCGTGTCTGCTATCTGCAGGCTATTCCCAACAATTTTGAGCAGAGAAATCAATACTTTTTAGGGATCCGATTTTTCACACTTTTTTCAGGTCCGTGGCTTACGTTTTTTTGGTTTCTGGCTCAACTGACTCCTCGCGTTTTCTCCCATTTAATCCATTCCTGGTGCCTTTTTTCTTCATATCTGCTATCTGCAGGCTATTCCCAACAATATTGAGCAGAAAAATCAATACTTTTTAGGGATCCGATTTTTCACACTTTTTTCAGGTCCGTGGCTTACGTTTTTTTGGTTTCTGGCTCAACTGACTCCTCGCGTTTTCTCCCATTTAATCCATTCCTGGTGCTTTTTTTCTTCGTGTCTGCTTTCTGCAGGCTATTCCCAACAATATTGAGCAGGAAAATCAATACTTTTTAGGGGTCCCATTTTTCACACTTTTTTCAGGTCCGCGGCTTACGTTTTTTTCGGTTTCTGGCTCAACTGACTCCTCGCGTTTTCTCCCATTTAATCCATTCCTGGTGCCTTTTTTCTTCGTGTCTGCTATCCGCAGGCTATTCCGAACAATTCTGAGCAGAAAAATCAATACTTTTTAGGGATCCGATTTTTCACACTTTTTTCAGGTCCGCGGCTTACGTTTTTTTCGGTTTCTGGCTCAACTGACTCCTCGCGTTTTCTCCCATTTAATCCATTCCTGGTGCCTTTTTTCTTCGTGTCTGCTATCTGCAGGCTATTCCCAACAATTTTCAGCAGAAAAATCAATACTTTTTAGGGATCCGATTTTTCAGACTTTTTTCAGGTCCGCGGCTTACGTTTTTTTCGGTTTCTGACTCAACTGACTCCTCGCGTTTTCTCCCATTTAATCCATTCCTGGTGCCTTTTTTCTTCGTGTCTGCTACCTGCAGGCTATTCCCAAATATTTTGAGCAGAAAAATCAATACTTTTTAGTGTTCTGATTTTTCACACTTTTTTCAGGTCCGCGGCTTACGTTTTTTTGGTTACTGGCTCCACTTTATCCTTGCGTTTTCTCCCATTTAATCCATTCCTGGTGCCTTTTTTCTTCGTGTCTGCTATCTGCAGGCTATTCCCAACAATTTTGAGCAGAAAAATCAATACTTTTTAGGGGTCCGATTTTTCAGACTTTTTTCAGGTCCGCGGCTTACGTTTTTTTCGGTTTCTGGCTCAACTGACTCCTCGCGTTTTCTCCCATTTAATCCATTCCTGGTGCCTTTTTTCTTCGTGTCTGCTATCTGCAGGCTATTCCCAACAATTTTGAGCAGAGAAATCAGTACTTTTTAGGGATCCGATTTTTCAGACTTTTTTCAGGTCCGCGGCTTACGTTTTTTTCGGTTTCTGGCTCAACTGACTCTTCGCGTTTTCTCCCATTTAATCCATTCCTGGTGCCTTTTTTCTTCGTGTGTGCTGTCTGCAGGCTATTCCCAGCAATTTTGACCAGAAAAATCAATACTTTTTAGGGGTCCGATTTTTCACACTTTTTTCAGGTCCGCGGCTTACATTTTTTTCGGTTTCTGGCTCAACTGACTCCTCGCGTTTTCTCCCATTTAATCCATTCCTGGTGCCTTTTTTCTTCGTGTCTGCTATCCGCAGGCTATTCCGAACAATTCTGAGCAGAAAAATCAATACTTTTTAGGGGTCCGATTTTTCAGACTTTTTCAGGTCCGCGGCTTACGTTTTTTTTGGTTTCTGGCTCAACTGACTCTTCGCGTTTTCTCCCTTTTAATCCATTCCTGGTGCCTTTTCTCTTCGTGTCTGCTATCTGCAGGCTGTTCCCAACAATATTGAGCAGAAAAATCAATACTTTTTAGGGGTCCGATTTTTCACACTTTTTTCAGGTCCGCGGCTTACATTTTTTTCGGTTTCTGGCTCAACTGACTCCTCGCGTTTTCTCCCATTTAATCCATTCCTGGTGCCTTTTTTCTTCGTGTCTGCTATCTGCAGGCTATTCCCAACAATTTTCAGCAGAGAAATCAATACTTTTTAGGGATCCGATTTTTCACACTTTTTTCAGGTCCGCGGCTTACGTTTTTTTCGGTTTCTGGCTCAACTGACTCCTCGCGTTTTCTCCCATTTAATCCATTCCTGGTGCCTTTTTTCTTCGTGTCTGCTATCTGCAGACTATTCCCAAAAGTATTGAGCAGAAAAATCAATACTTTTTAGGGATCCGATTTTTCACACTTTTTTCAGGTCCGCGGCTTACGTTTTTTTCGGTTTCTGACTCAACTGACTCCTCGCGTTTTCTCCCATTTAATCCATTCCTGGTGTCTTTTTTCTTCGTGTCTGCTATCTGCAGGCTATTCCCAACAATATTGAGCAGAAAAATCAATACTTTTTATGGGTCCGATTTTTCACACTTTTTTCAGGTCCGCGGCTTACGTTTTTTTCGGTTTCTGGCTCAACTGACTCCTCGCGTTTTCTCCCATTTAATCCATTCCTGGTGCCTTTTTTCTTCATGTCTGCTATCTGCAGGCTATTCCCAACAATATTGAGCAGAAAAATCCATACTTTTTAGTGGTCCGATTTTTCACACTTTTTTCAGGTCCGCGGCTTACGTTTTTTTCGGTTTCTGGCTCAACTGACTCCTCGCGTTTTCTCCCATTTAATCCATTCCTGGTGCCTTTTTTCTTCGTGTCTGCTATCTGCAGGCTATTCCGAGCAATTCTGAGGAGAAAAATCAATACTTTTTAGGGATCCGATTTTTCACACTTTTTTCAGGTCCGCGGCTTACGTTTTTTTCGGTTTCTGGCTCAACTGACTCCTCGCGTTTTCTCCCATTTAATCCATTCCTGGTGCCTTTTTTCTTCATGTCTGCTATCTGCAGGCTATTCCCAACAATATTGAGCAGAAAAATCAATACTTTATAGTGGGGCGATTTTTCACACTTTTTTCAGGTCCGCGGCTTATGTTTTTTTCGGTTTCTGGCTCAACTGACTCCTCGCGTTTTCTCCCATTTAATCCATTCCTGGTGCCTTTTTTCTTCGTGTCTGCTATCTGCAGGCTATTCCCAGCAATGTTGAGCAGAAAAATCAGTGCTTTTTAGGGATCCGATTTTTCACACTTTTTTCAGGTCCGCGGCTTACGTTTTTTTCGGTTTCTGGCTCAACTGACTCCTCGCGTTTTCTCCCTTTTAATCCATTCCTGGTGCCTATTTTCTTCGTGTCTGCTATCTGCAGGCTATTCCCAACAATATTGAGCAGAAAAATCAATACTTTTTAGGGGTCCGATTTTTCAGACTTTTTTCAGGTCCGCGGCTTACATGTTTTTCGGTTTCTGGCTCACCTGACTCCTCGCGTTTTCTCCCATTTAATCCATTCCTGGTGCCTTTTTTCTTCGTGTCTGCTAGCCGCAGGCTATTCCCAACAATTCTGAGCAGAAAAATCAATACTTTTTAGGGATCCGATTTTTCACACTTTTTCAGGTCCGCGGCTTACGTTTTTTTCGGTTTCTGGCTCAACTGACTCCTCGCGTTTTCTCCCATTTAATCCATTCCTGGTGCTTTTTTTCTTCGTGTCTGCTATCTGCAGGCTATTCCCAGCAATGTTGAGCAGAAAAATCAGTGCTTTTTAGGGATCCGATTTTTCACAGTTTTTTCAGGTCCGCGGCTTACGTTTTTTTCGGTTTCTGGCTCAACTGACTCCTCGCGTTTTCTCCCTTTTAATCCATTCCTGGTGCCTATTTTCTTCCTGTCTGCTATCTGCAGGCTATTCCCAACAATATTGAGCAGAAAAATCAATACTTTTTAGGGATCCGATTTTTCACACTTTTTTCAGGTCCGCGGCTTACGTTTTTTTCGGTTTCTGGCTCAACTGACTCCTCGCGTTTTCTCCCATGTAATCCATTCCTGGTGCCTTTTTTCTTCGTGTGTGCTGTCTGCAGGCTATTCCCAGCAATTTTGACCAGAAAAATCAATACTTTTTAGGGGTCCGATTTTTCACACTTTTTTCAGGTCCGTGGCTTATGTTTTTTTCGGTTTCTGGCTCAACTGACTCCTCGCGTTTTCTCCCATT
This sequence comes from Albula glossodonta, assembly GCA_019788955.1. Lineage (NCBI taxonomy): Eukaryota > Metazoa > Chordata > Actinopteri > Albuliformes > Albulidae > Albula > Albula glossodonta. The sequence goes on along the minus strand of JAFBMS010000655.1, from coordinate 7,645 downwards.
TAATCCATTCCTGGTGCCTTTTTTCTTCGTGTCTGCTATCTGCAGGCTATTCCCAACAATTTTGAGCAGAAAAATCAATACTTTTTAGGGATCCGATTTTTCACACTTTTTTCAGGTCCGCGGCTTATGTTTTTTTCGGTTTCTGGCTCAACTGAATCCTCGCGTTTTCTCCCATTTAATCCATTCCTGGTGCCTTTTTTGTTCGTGTCTGCTATCTGCAGGCTATTCCCAACAATTTTGAGCAGAAAAATCAATACTTTTTAGGGGTCCGATTTTTCAGACTTTTTTCAGGTCCGCGGCTTACGTTTTTTTCGGTTTCTGACTCAACTGACTCCTCGCGTTTTCTCCCATTTAATCCATTCCTGGTGCCTTTTTTCTTCGTGTCTGCTATCTGCAGGCTATTCCCAACAATTTTGAGCAGAAAAATCAATACTTTTTAGGGATCCGATTTTTCACACTTTTTTCAGGTCCGCGGCTTACGTTTTTTTCGGTTTCTGACTCAACTGACTCCTCGCGTTTTCTCCCATTTAATCCATTCCTGGTGCCTTTTTTCTTCGTGTCTGCTATCCGCAGGCTATTCCGAACAATTCTGAGCAGAAAAATCAATACTTTTTAGGGGTCCGATTTTTCAGACTTTTTCAGGTCCGCGGCTTACGTTTTTTTGGTTACTGGCTCCACTTTATCCTCGCGTTTTCTCCCATTTAATCCATTCCTTGTGCCTTTTTTCTTCGTGTCTGCTATCTGCAGGCTATTCCCAACAATTTTGAGCAGAAAAATCAATACTTTTTAGGGATCCGATTTTTCACTCTTTTTTCAGGTCCGCGGCTAATGTTTTTTTCGGTTTCTGGCTCAACTGACTCCTCGCGTTTTCTCCCATTTAATCCATTCCTGGTGCCTTTTTTCTTCGTGTCTGCTATCTGCAGGCTATTCCCAACAATTTTGAGCAGAAAAATCAATACTTTTTAGGGATCCGATTTTTCACACTTTTTTCAGGTCCGCGGCTTATGTTTTTTTCGGTTTCTGGCTCAACTGAATCCTCGCGTTTTCTCCCATTTAATCCATTCCTGGTGCCTTTTTTGTTCGTGTCTGCTATCTGCAGGCTATTCCCAACAATTTTGAGCAGAAAAATCAATACTTTTTAGGGGTCCGATTTTTCACACTTTTTTCAGGTCCGCGGCTTACGTTTTTTTCGGTTTCTGGCTCAACTGACTCCTCGCGTTTTCTCCCATTTAATCCATTCCTGGTGCCCTTTTTCTTCGTGTCTGCTATCTGCAGGCTATTCCCAACAATATTGAGCAGAAAAATCAATACTTTTTAGGGGTCCGATTTTTCACACTTTTTTCAGGTCCGCGGCTCATGTTTTTTTTGGTTTCTGGCTCAACTGACTCCTCGCTTTTTCTCCCATTTAATCCATTCCTGGTGCCTTTTTTCTTCGTGTCTGCTATCCGCAGGCTATTCCGAACAATTCTGAGGAGAAAAATCAATACTTTTTAGGGGTCCGATTTTTCAGACTTTTTCAGGTCCGCGGCTTACGTTTTTTTCGGTTTCTGGCTCAACTGACTCCTCGCGTTTTCTCCCATTTAATCCATTCCTGGTGCCTTTTTTCTTCGTGTCTGCTATCTGCAGGCTATTCCCAACAATTTTGAGCAGAAAAATCAATACTTTTTAGGGGTCCGATTTTTCACACTTTTTTCAGGTCCGCGGCTTAGATTTTTTCCGGTTTCTGGCTCAACTGACTCTTCGCGTTTTCTCCCATTTAATCCATTCCTGGTGCCTTTTCTCTTCGTGTCTGCTATCTGCAGGCTTTTCCCAACAATTTTGAGCAGAAAAATCAATACTTTTTATGGGTCCGATTTTTCACACTTTTTTCAGGTCCGCGGCTTACGTTTTTTTCGGTTTCTGGCTCAACTGACTCCTCGCGTTTTCTCCCATTTAATCCATTCCTGGTGCCTTTTTTCTTCGTGTTTGCTATCTGCAGGCTATTCCCAACAATTTTGAGCAGAAAAATCAATACTTTTTTGGGATCCGATTTTTCACACTTTTTTAAGGTCCGCGGCTTACGTTTTTTTCGGTTTCTGACTCAACTGACTCCTCGAGTTTTCTCCCATTTACTCCATTCCTGGTGCCTTGGTTCTTCGTGTCTGCTATCTGCAGGCTATTCCCAACAATTTTGAGCAGAAAAATCAATACTTTTTAGGGATCCGATTTTTCACACTTTTTTCAGGTCCGCGGCTTACGTTTTTTTCGGTTTCTGGCTCAACTTTATCCTCGCGTTTTCTCCCATTTAATCCATTTCTTGTGCCTTTTTTCTTCGTGTCTGCTATCTGCAGGCTATTCCCAACAATTTTGAGCAGAGAAATCAGTACTTTTTAGGGGTCCGATTTTTCACACTTTTTTCAGGTCCGCGGCTTACGTTTTTTTCGGTTTCTGGCTCAACTGACTCCTCGCGTTTTCTCCCATTTAATCCATTCCTGGTGCCTTTTTTCTTCGTGTCTGCTATCTGCAGGCTATTCCCAACAATTTTGAGCAGAAAAATCAATACTTTTAAGGGATCCGATTTTTCACACTTTTTTCAGGTCCGCGGCTTACGTTTTTTTCGGTTTCTGGCTCAACTGACTCCTCGCGTTTTCTCCCATTTAATCCATTCCTGGTGCCTTTTTTTCTTCGTGTCTGCTATCTGCAGGCTATTCCCAACAATTTTGAGCAGAAAAATCAATACTTTTTAGGGGTCCGATTTTTCACACTTTTTTCAGGTCCGCGGCTTACGTTTTTTTCGGTTTCTGACTCAACTGACTCCTCGCGTTTTCTCCCATTTAATCCATTCCTGGTGCCTTTTTTCTTCGTGTCTGCTATCTGCAGGCTATTCCCAACAATATTGAGCAGAAAAATCAATACTTTTTAGGGATCCGATTTTTCACACTTTTTTCAGGTTTATGTTTTTTTCGGTTTCTGGCTCAACTGAATCCTCGCGTTTTCTCCCATTTAATCCATTCCTGGTGCCTTTTTTGTTCGTGTCTGCTATCTGCAGGCTATTCCCAACAATTTTGAGCAGAAAAATCAATACTTTTAAAGGATCCGATTTTTCACACTTTTTTCAGGTCCGCGGCTTACGTTTTTTTCGGTTTCTGGCTCAACTGACTCCTCGCGTTTTCTCCCATTTAATCCATTCCTGGTGCTTTTTTTCTTCGTGTCTGCTTTCTGCAGGCTATTCCCAACAATATTGAGCAGGAAAATCAATACTTTTTAGGGGTCCCATTTTTCACACTTTTTTCAGGTCCGCGGCTTACGTTTTTTTCGGTTTCTGGCTCAACTGACTCCTCGCGTTTTCTCCCATTTAATCCATTCCTGGTGCCTTTTTTCTTCATGTCTGCTACCTGCAGGCTGTTCCCAACAATTTTGAGCAGAAAAATCAATACTTTTTAGGGGTCCGATTTTTCACACTTTTTTCAGGTCCGCGGCTTTTGTTTTTTTCGGTTTCTGGCTCAACTGACTCCTTGCGTTTTCTCCCATTTAATCCATTCCTGGTGCCTTTTTTCTTTGTGTCTGCTATCTGCAGGCTATTCCCAACAATTTTGAGCAGAAAAATAAATACTTTTTAGGGATCCGATTTTTCAGACTTTTTTCAGGTCCGCGGCTCATGTTTTTTTCGGTTTCTGGCTCAACTGACTCCTCGCGTTTTCTCCCATTTAATCCATTCCTGGTGCCTTTTTTCTTCATGTCTGCTTTCTGCAGGCTATTCCCAACAATATTGAGCAGAAAAATCAATACTTTTTAGGGATCCGATTTTTCACACTTTTTTCAGGTCCGCGGCTTACGTTTTTTTCGGTTTCTGGCTCAACTGACTCCTCGCGTTTTCTCCCATTTAATCCATTCCTGGTGCTTTTTTTCTTCGTGTCTGCTATCTGCAGGCTATTCCCAGCAATGTTGAGCAGAAAAATCAGTGCTTTTTAGGGATCCGATTTTTCACACTTTTTTCAGGTCCGCGGCTTACGTTTTTTTTGGTTTCTGGCTCAACTGACTCCTCGCGTTTTCTTCCATTTAATCCATTCCTGGTGCCTTTTTTCTTCGTGTCTGCTATCTGCAGGCTATTCCCAACAGTATTGAGCAGAAAAATCAATACTTTTTAGGGATCCGATTTTTCAGACTTTTTTCAGGTCCGCGGCTTACGTTTTTTCCGGTTTCTGGCTCAACTGACTCTTCGCGTTTTCTCCCATTTAATCCATTCCTGGTGCCTTTTTTCTTCGTGTCTGCTATCTGCAGGCTATTCCGAGCAATTCTGAGGAGAAAAATCAATACTTCTTAGGGATCCGATTTTTCACACTTTTTTCAGGTCCGCGGCTGACGTTTTTTTCGGTTTCTGACTCAACTTACTCCTCGCGTTTTCTCCCATTTAATCCATTCCTGGTGCCTTTTCTCTTCGTGTCTGCTATCTGCAGGCTTTTCCCAACAGTATTGAGCAGAAAAATCAATACTTTTTAGGGGTCCGATTTTTCACACTTTTTTCAGGTCCGCGGCTTACGTTTTTTTTCGGTTTCTGAGTCAACTGACTCCTCGCGTTTTCTCCCATTTAATCCATTCCTGGTGCCTTTTTTCTTCGTGTCTGCTATCTGCAGGCTATTCCCAACAATATTGACCAGAAAAATCAATACTTTTTAGGGATCCGATTTTTCACACTTTTTTCAGGTCCGCGGCTTACGTTTTTTTCGGTTTCTGGCTCAACTGACTCCTCGCGTTTTCTACCATTTAATCCATTCCCGGTGCCTTTTTTCTTCGTGTCTGCTATCTGCAGGCTATTCCCAGCAATTGTGAGCAGAAAAATCAATACTTTTTGGGGGTCCGATTTTTCAGCCTTTTTTCAGGTCCGCGGCTTACGTTTTTTTCGGTTTCTGGCTCAACTGACTCCTCGCGTTTTCTCCCATTTAATCCATTCCTGGTGCCTTTTTTCTTCGTGTCTGCTATCTGCAGGCTATTCCCAACAGTACTGAGCAGAAAAATCAATACTTTTTAGGGGTCCGATTTTTCACACTTTTTTCAGGTCCGCGGCTTACGTTTTTTTTCGGTTTCTGGCTCAACTGACTCCTCACGTTTTCTCCCATTTAATCCATTCCTGGTGCCTTTTTTCTTCGTGTCTGCTATCTGCAGGCTATTCCGAGCAATTCTGAGGAGAAAAATCAATACTTCTTAGGGATCCGATTTTTCACTCTTTTTTCAGGTCCGCGGCTAATGTTTTTTTCGGTTTCTGTCTCAACTGACTCCTCGCGTTTTCTCCCATTTAATCCATTCCTGGTGCCTTTTTTCTTCGTGTCTGCTATCTGCAGGCTATTCCCAACAATATTGAGCAGAAAAATCAATACTTTTTAGGGATCCGATTTTTCACACTTTTTTCAGGTCCGCGGCTTATGTTTTTTTCGGTTTCTGGCTCAACTGAATCCTCGCGTTTTCTCCCATTTAATCCATTCCTGGTGCCTTTTTTGTTCGTGTCTGCTATCTGCAGGCTATTCCCAACAATTTTGAGCAGAAAAATCAATACTTTTTAGGGGTCCGATTTTTCACACTTTTTTCAGGTCCGCGGCTTACGTTTTTTTCGGTTTCTGGCTCAACTGACTCCTCGCGTTTTCTCCCATTTAATCCATTCCTGGTGCCTTTTTTCTTCGTGTGTGCTATCTGCAGGCTATTCCCAACAATTTTGAGCAGAAAAATCAATACTTTTTATGGGTCCGATTTTTCACACTTTTTTCAGGTCCGCGGTTTACGTTTTTTTCGGTTTCTGGCTCAACTGACTCCTCGCGTTTTCTCCCATTTAATCCATTCCTGGTGCCTTTTTTCTTCGTGTCTGCTATCTGCAGGCTATTCCGAGCAATTCTGAGGAGAAAAATCAATACTTCTTAGGGATCCGATTTTTCACACTTTTTTCAGGTCCGCGGCTTATGTTTTTTTCGGTTTCTGGCTCAACTGACTCCTCGCGTTTTCTCCCATTTAATCCATTCCTGGTGCCTTTTTTCTTCGTGTCTGCTATCTGCAGGCTATTCCCAACAATTTTGAGCAGAAAAATCAATACTTTTTAGGGATCCGATTTTTCAGACTTTTTTCAGGTCCGCGGCTTCCGTTTTTTTCGGTTTCTGGCTTAACTGTCTCCTCGCGTTTTCTCCCATTTAATCCATTCCTGGTGCCTTTTTTCTTCGTGTCTGCTATCTGCAGGCTATTCCCAGCAATTTTGAGCAGAAAAATCAATACTTTTAAGGGATCCGATTTTTCACACTTTTTTCAGGTCCGCGGCTTACGTTTTTTTCGGTTTCTGGCTCAACTGACTCCTCGCGTTTTCTCCCTTTTAATCCATTCCTGGTGCCTATTTTCTTCCTGTCTGCTATCTGCAGGCTATTCCCAACAATTTTGAGCAGAAAAATCAATACTTTTTAGGGATCCGATTTTTCACACTTTTTTCAGGTCCGCGGCTTACGTTTTTTTCGGTTTCTGGCTCAACTGACTCTTCGCGTTTTCTCCCTTTTAATCCATTCCTGGTGCCTTTTTTCTTCGTGTCTGCTATCTGCAGGCTGTTCCCAACAGTATTGAGCAGAAAAATCAATACTTTTTAGGGATCCGTTTTTTCAGACTTTTTTCAGGTCCGCGGCTTATGTTTTTTTCGGTTTCTGGCTCAACTGACTCCTCGCGTTTTCTCCCATTTAATCCATTCCTGGTGACTTTTTTCTTCGTGTCTGCTATCTGCAGGCTTTTCCCAGCAATTTTGAGCAGAAAAATCAATACTTTTTAGGGATCCGATTTTTCACACTTTTTTCAGGTCCGCGGCTTACGTTTTTTTCGGTTTCTGGCTCAACTGACTCTTCGCGTTTTCTCCCTTTTAATCCATTCCTGGTGCCTTTTTTCTTCGTGTCTGCTATCTGCAGGCTATTCCCAACAATTTTGAGCAGAAAAATCAATACTTTTTAGGGATCCGATTTTTCAGACTTTTTTCAGGTCCGCGGCTTACGTTTTTTTCGGTTTCTGGCTCAACTGACTCCTCGCGTTTTCTCCCATTTAATCCATTCCTGGTGCCTATTTTCTTCCTGTCTGCTTTCTGCAGGCTATTCCCAACAATATTGAGCAGAAAAATCAATACTTTTTAGGGGTCCGATTTTTCACACTTTTTTCAGGTCCGCGGCTTACGTTTTTTTTGGTTTCTGGCTCAACTGACTCTTCGCGTTTTCTCCCTTTTAATCCATTCCTGGTGCCTTTTCTCTTCGTGTCTGCTATCTGCAGGCTGTTCCCAACAATATTGAGCAGAAAAATCAATACTTTTTAGGGGTCCGATTTTTCACACTTTTTTCAGGTCCGCGGCTTACATTTTTTTCGGTTTCTGGCTCAACTGACTCCTCGCGTTTTCTCCCATTTAATCCATTCCTGGTGCCTTTTTTCTTCGTGTCTGCTATCTGCAGGCTTTTCCCAACAATTTTGAGCAGAAAAATCAATACTTTTTAGGGGTCCGATTTTTCAGACTTTTTCAGGTCCGCGGCTTACGTTTTTTTGGTTTCTGGCTCAACTGACTCTTCGCGTTTTCTCCCATTTAATCCATTCTTGGTGCTTTTTTTCTTCGTGTCTGGTATCTGCAGGCTATTCCCAACTATATTGAGAAGAAAAATCCATACTTTTT
>JAFBMS010000654.1:5000-67500 GCA_019788955.1 Albula glossodonta | reverse complement strand
CTCTGCTGTCCTGCTGGTGAAAGCCCACAGACTGACTCTTCCCACAGGGCGGACTCTTTCTCCAATCTGTCTCCTATCAGCCAACAGGGACCACTTAAAAAATATGTGAACACACTCAGCTCTGGATTACCTAATTCTAAGGTACATTTCTTTTGTAGAACAAGTCAAATGACCAGGCTAGAGAAAACTGAGCCATTTCCATAATTCTGGATTTTGTCAGCTTGCTTTTAGAACACTCCCCAGGTCACTGAAAAACACTAAACAGGGAGGTCCTGACCCCATAGCCTCCATGAACACAGCCAAGCCTTTCAAAAACAGTTTAGCCAGAGAGAACAAGCTGTGATCACTGTGAAAGATCACAGAGCAGGCTGTGATCACTGTGAGAGAACACAGAGCAGGCTGTGATCTCTGTGAGAGAACACAGAGCAGGCTGTGATCACTGTGAGAGAACACAGAGCAGGCTGTGATCACTGTGAAAGAACACAGAGCAGTCTGTGATCACTGTGAGAGAACACAGAGCAGGCTGTGATCACTGTGAGAGAACACAGAGCAGGCTATGATCACTGAGAGAACACAGAGCAGGCTGTGATCACTGTGAGAGATCACAGAGCAGGCTGTGATCACTGTGAGAGAACACAGAGCAGGCTGTGATCACTGTGAGAGAACACAGAGCAGGCTGTGATCTCTGTGAAAGATCACAGAGCAGGCTGTGATCACTGTGAAAGATCACAGAGCAGGCTGTGATCACTGTGAAAGAACACAGAGCAGGCTGTGATCACTGTGAAAGATCACAGAGCAGGCTGTGATCACTGTGAGAGGTCACAGAGCAGGCTGTGATCACTGTGCGAGAACACAGAGCAGGCTGTGATCACTGTGAGAGAACACAGAGCAGGCTGTGATCACTGTGAGAGAACACAGAGCAGGCTGTGATCTCTGTGAAAGATCACAGAGCAGGCTGTGATCACTGTGAGAGAACACAGAGCAGGCTGTGATCACTGTGAGAGAACACAGAGCAGGCTGTGATCACTGTGAGAGAACACAGAGCAGGCTGTGATCACTGTGAAAGATCACAGAGCAGTCTGTGATCACTGTGAGAGAACACAGAGCAGGCTGTGATCTCTGTGAAAGATCACAGAGCAGGCTGTGATCACTGTGAGAGAACACAGAGCAGGCTGTGATCACTGTGAGAGAACACAGAGCAGGCTGTGATCACTGTGAAAGATCACAGAGCAGGCTGTGATCACTGTGGAAGCAGAAAGGTTGAGACAGAGACTTGCTTTCTGCTGCAGTACAGTAAATGCTCCCAGGAAGGGAATATTATTTCCCAACAGCATGAGGACCACAGACAGACAGAACACCCTGCAGCACAAAACAGACCCAGAATGTTCCAAAGACATGAAAGGCACTGTCTCTATGATGCCAGGTACTTACCCTTGCTACTGACTGAATCTGAAAGAAACTGAAGGGGGGGGGAGGGGGGTGGAATACATTAACATACATACTATAATAAAATACTTCACAAGAACTAGAGGCATTAGTGCCTAATTTGTAAGAATTGAAAAAAGTATTGGAACATTGAGCAGGCAGCTACAGAATTTGTATTCTGTGGTAAATAATGGTTATTGTATCATTATTGTTATGGCTGACTAACACTCCCTACTCTGTTCATGCATTTGTATGTTAGTGTTGTATCTGTGCTTTACAGTGAGAATCAGGCTGAATGGAGAGAGAGGAGGAGAGAATAAGGAAATGGCTCAATGGACACAGGTGGACCCGGGCTGGCAATGCAGATTCTATAGACACACCAGTTACTCAACCTGACATTGAGAGTTCTGTCAAACATCCTACAGATACACCAGATACTCAGCTTTTTATTCTTATATTTTATTTTATATATTCTATATTTTCATGTATATTTAAGCACCTAGCTGGCACTGTTTTCGAGAATGAATAGCTAAAATACATAGGGTAGCACACCAAACCGAGGTGATAGCAAGTTGTCAGTTCCACAAAAGACCATAACAGTGATTGCATTGACCTGCAGTACATCATTGAGTGCTTGTGTAGGTCAATGGGGGTATAAAGGCACATTAGCAGGAAAAACAGAGCTGAGTATCTGGTGTGTGTACAGAGTCTGTGGCAGCGACCCACGCAGAGCCCAGCAGAGTGGAGCGGAGCAGGAAGTACTCCAGGCTGAGAGAGGGAGCGAGGGCCGCGGCTCGTGACCGAGCCCCAGGGTGAGCGACTCTACTGCTCAGCTCTGCCATAATTACAGCTGCGCAGATAAGCAGCATTTGACACATGCGTGTCTGCTCTGTGCATGTGTCACAGATGCGTTTCTTATCTAAATGCTCACTGATTGGTGGGACTGGTTGGCGTGGGCACTGCCCTGTAAAGACTGCGGCACAGATTATACAGCCCGGGTGTAGGGGATCTGTGTCGGGGGGGAGGGGGGCTGGGTTGTGCTGGACAGGAGGAGGGAGGCAGAAAGTGGGTCATTAACAGACCATTTGGAGACAAGTAGAGCCAGGGAGTCCCCACGGCAACCACACAGACCCCCAGCCTGTGACTCAGCCCATCTGGAGCACCAGCACAGACCTGGGGTGGGGGGGGGGGGGGGGTTTGAATTGAATTGAGTGAGGCAGAGAGAGGGACATTAATGTTTGTCCTCCGTCTTATTTACACCTTATTTACCTTATTTCTCCTTCTACTGTGTTAATTATGTTTGTCTTTTCCAACATTGCTATGCTCAGGCAAGTCAATACAGCATTATTGAACTGAGCAGAAAAATACAGAGAAGAAGAGAGAGGGGAGGAAGGGAGAGAGAGAGAGAGAGAGAGAGAGAGAGAGAGGGGGAGAATGAGAGAGGGAGAGAGAGAGAGGGGAGAGAGAGAAAGGGAGAGGAAGAGAGAGAGGGGAGAGACAAAGAGAGCAAGGGGGGGAGAGGGGAGAGATACAGTTTGGAAGACACAATAGCAGCTGTCAAACAGGGAGAAACAACACTGGAACATAATGCGCCTTCAGAAATGAATGCTCACATACAAGCTACAAGCTACAGTGTGCTGCTCTGCACCTGCTCCTGTCCTAAACACACAGCCCTGCTCTATTATATCTATCTATTATATCAGTTTAAAATAAAATCAATACAGAATGGAAAAAATCTATGGAAAACTATAAAAGTGCTACAATATAGTGCGAGTGTTCATCTGTACTCTAATACTGAAATGTAACATCACAGAGTGAGTGTGTGAACACTGTACTCTAATACTGAAATGTCAGGCCTGACCTGCAGTGCTAGCTCACTTCCCACACAGAGAGTGCTAACAGGCATTTGAGCTCCCTCTCTCTCTCTCTCTGTTCATTCAAAAACAGTTTTAAGAAGGTAAACACATCTTCTCTACAATTATTATTCTTATTCCAGTTAACTTGTGTATGTTGCACTAGATGAGAGTGGACATGCTGGTATTATGTATTTTAAAATATGCCATTCTTACAAAGCCTTAAACATGAAAATGGATTCAAATTGAATTTGACAGAGGGAGAAAGAAAGATTGTTATTGAATATTATGTTGTTATAATAATAATACTAATGACAAAGTAGCTGCTGCAGCCAAACGATAAGTGTAACATTTACTGATACAAAAACTGAAATATTAAGATATTAAATATTAATATTTAAATATTAAAACAAAATATTAGAGGCCCCAGTGTTTGTCAAGCTGTGGTGGGTAGACTCATGCTGTGCGGTTTTAAACCTCTAAAGCTTCTTTCATCTCTTCCTCTGCGTCTGTCCCTCTCTCGCCATGGCCTTTCTCTCCCTCTATGTGAGTGAGGTTGTTTTGTGCTGTGGTGAGGAGATGCCAGATGAAGGCTGTGTTCTCTCAGCGTTTCGGATGAATGTGAGAGTGACTCTCTCCGCCCCGTCCCTCTGCCGGGCCCACAGACTGACGCATGGACACGCCACACAGACGCTGTGCACACTCACCAGCTATGCCCCTCCCCTCAGCTGCTCCCCCAGGAGATGCATTCCGCTCAGTGTCTTACGCTGCTTAGGTAGCTGGGCTTGTATCTCAGGGGTTGCGGGCTCACTGCCCAGTGCAGAGTAATGCTGTGTGCTGTGTGCTAGAGTAAGGTTCCCCACCTGTCCTGCTTCAGTAAATATCCAGCAGCGTAAATGGATATGGTGTGAAAATGTAAGGTGTGTGAGTGTAATAATGTCCTGCCCTGTACTGCAGTGTACTGCCCTGTACTGCACTGTAGTGCCCTGTACTGCACTGTACTGCCATGTACTGCACTGTACTGCCCTGTACTGCCCTGTACTGCACTGTACTGCCCTGTACTGCAGTGTACTGCCCTGTACTGCAGTGTACTGCCCTGTACTGCCCTGTACTGCACTGTACTGCCCTGTACTGCAGTGTACTGCCCTGTACTGCCCTGTACTGCCCTGTACTGCCCTGTACTGCAGTGTACTGCCCTGTACTGCCCTGTACTGCAGTGTACTGCCCTGTACTGCAGTGTACTACCCTGTACTGCCCTGTACTGCAGTGTACTGCACTGTACTGCCCTGTACTGCAGTGTACTGCACTGTACTGCCCTGTACTGCAGTGTACTGCCCTGTACTGCCCTGTACTGCCGTGTACTGCCCTGTACTGCAGTGTACTGCCCCGTACTGCACTGTACTGCCCTGTACTGCAGTGTACTGCCCTGTACTGCAGTGTACTGCCCTGTACTGCACTGTACTGCCCTGTACTGCAGTGTACTGCCCCGTACTGCACTGTACTGCCCTGTACTGCACTGTACTGCCCTGTGCTGCAGTGTACTGCCCTGTACTGCACTGTACTGCCCTGTACTGCAGTGTACTGCCCTGTACTGCACTGTACTGCCCTGTACTGCAGTGTACTGCCCTGTACTGCATTGTGGAGAAGCAGAGAGGTGACTCTGGTCTTCTGAGGGTTTGACCTGAGTGTGTATGGCGTGTGTGTGTGTAGCATTGGTACCCTGTGTATGGAGTGTGTACCCCGTGTATACTGTGTGTGTGTGTGTGTGTGTGTGTGTGTGTGTAGCATGGGTACCCTGTGTATGGAGTTTGTACTCTGTGTATAGTGTGTGTGTGTGTGTGCGTGTGTAGCATGGGTACCCTGTGTATGGTGTGTGTGTGTGTGTGTGTGTGTGTAGCATGGGTACGCTGCATATGGTGTGTGTACATTGTGTGTGTGTGTGTGTGTGTGTGTGTGTAGCATGGGTACCCTGTGTATGTTGTGTGTGAGTGTGTGTAGTGTGGGTACCCTGTGTATGGTTTGTGTACACTGTGTATGGTGTGTGTGTGTGTGTGTGTGTGTGTGTGTGTGTGTGTGTGTGTGTGTGTGTGTGGCATGGGTACCCTGTGCATGTAGTGTGTGAACTCATACTTCACCAGCACAGTGAGACTTCATATCCATCAATCAGTGGCCTCTAGCCTGCTGTTTGTTTGAGACGGCTAAATACAAAATGGACAATAATCACCCTGCACTGACTGCTCAAGCGTTAAGTGTGTTTGCAAGTTCAGTGTTTTGATCTTTTAGTGTCAGCAGTGTTCAGGGTGTAGAGAGGGGGGTACCGGGGTCAATAGCGTTCAGTGCTGTGTGCAGACAGAAGGGGATCAGGGGAACTCTCCTTAAGGACGTTACCTCAGATGGAGGGAAGCAGCTCTGTCGCTGTGGAAACCAGCAGCCTCGCTGGTCAGCTGTTCGATTTGGCTCCATGCGCGCCACACTGCGCCTCGCCACACGGCCAAATGGCTCTGCTTGAGCTTTCTGCAGCCGCCCCCACTAGCTGGCAGGGAGCGTGCACAAGTGAGCACACCATACACAGTATGCATGCTACACACACATAGACACACACGCACACACACCATACACAGGGTACGCACACACACACACACACACACACACACACACACCATACACAGGGAACGCATACGCACACACACACACACACACACACACACGCACACATTTGTGGTACACACCCACACACACGCACACCACACACGGGTGTGAATTCGTGTACTGCCAAACTCCTCCAGAGGTCGTCTTTTCCCCTAGTTCATGCGATCAATTTTACATTGATTTTTAAATTGTCTGTCAGTAAGTCTGTCTCTATGTGTGTGTCAGGTCCCTTTGAAAAAGAGGTGGAATCTCAGTGGGGCTTTCTAATAAAATAATGGATAAATAAATGAATAGACTGAGCAGAGCACAAAGTCAAAGACAGACGCTCACATCTCAACTCCTGTTCCTGTTCCATTCGGTGAATTATCCATAAAACATGGCTATTCACACTGACCTCATATTAAGGGCTCAAGATCAGTCTGTGTTGACTTTACCCATTTCAGAGACACATATCTCAAATAGTAAAAAACATTTCAAATGAAAGTTAGCCAACACAGCCTGTATGTATATTTTCTATTAATTAATATAAATTTATACAATCACATTATAAAACTAAAAATGTATAAACACCTTGTGTATTCCAAGTTCAGCATGAAGAGGAAAGGTAGCTGAACGTTGCAGTATAAATAAAGTTTAAGTTTATCATTTTGCTCTGATAAGAAACAAAATGCATAACGGTTCCGTTGCTTTCGTTAGCGGAGACATTGTCCTTTTCTGTCTGCCACACAGCAAAGGCGTGCACGAAACAGAGTAAGTTTTTCATCTTTCTTCAGCCAAGAAAACGAACACATGGATATTTCCCCGCCTCGCACACTCCGCCAGCCCCCACCTCTCCTCCTCGCCGTTCAGTCACTACCGGGCGCGGTGTTCCCCTCCCTTCTTCTCACGCTCCCTCCGATCCGTCCCTCCTTTCATTATCTGCATCACGTATCTCTACGGAACCCCCCCCCCCCCCCCCCTCCCTCCCTCGCGCCAGTCTGACCCCGGCTGCTTACGTGTGAGAGATTCCGTCGCTGCCCACTCCCGTAGGCACAAACCGGCTCCGAGTATAAACCGGGCGCCGGGAATCTCCACCGTCACTCGCTCGGTCGACTCACCGACTCAGAAACCAGAGCTTCAGCGGAGATAGCAGGCATTTCCTCACCGCCTCAGGCTAACTCGCTCTCGGCTTTGGTTTAGGATGGAAACCCGTTCGACTTCACGGAGCTGCCGGCGCTTCAGCGCTCGGAACTTAAAGAGTGAGTTTTACTTGCTACGAATCTCTATTTTTTGTTTCCTTTCATTCTGATATTGTTTGGTCTGTAGTTGCTTATTACTGTTCTCTTTGCTATATTGGAAGTGCTATGTTGGAATTTAATTTCAGATGTGGCTTAAATATGTGTTCTTAAACTTCTTTATACTATCTGATGTGCCTGTGTATGGAGAAAATTATACTAAGTGCGATATAAAGCGATACTTGCTCACCTTCAGTTTAGATAAAACTTGCTATAGAGTTATAAGACGTCTTGAATGTGAGTTTTGTTGCTTAAAATTTTTCTGTCGTATTTAAAGATCTTGAAGATTGAAGTCTGAGTGTTATTTAGCAAAGTTTATTTTGTTCGTGATTTGAGTTGCATTGGACAGTTAAAATATTGATACATATTTGCAGATTGATTATTTCAAGCTGTGAAATGTTCTAAAATTGGTGAAATTCATATTTATGTTTTGTTTTTATGCCAATCTGTGCATCAATTTGTTAGCTGGAATGTGTGGATAGATTTTACCCATGGACTTTCCGGAAGTGATGAGGCAACAAGCCGCGACTGTATTGAGTGTAATATGGCTTATAGTTTGGCTGATTCTGACTTCAGTCTTTCGGTTTGGCATGCGATGCTACTCTGAGTGATCACTGTGCAGTCTTAGTATAATCCGAGTAGGATTCCAAGAGAAGAACTTTAACAAACAGAAATGATAATTATCTGTAAAAAGTGAAATACTGTTGGATCTTTTGCGTAATTTGCGTTGTGTTCAGTTTGCACTTCCTTTTTTGGTATTCATGTACACGTGCCACCCTACCCAAACGAGTCATCTCGGATTTTTACAGAGAGTGCGTCAGAGAAGAAAAACAACCGGAAAATGTCTTGCTTGAGGATGAATTTGTTTTTATTTATTTATTTTGTATTCTTGTCCGCTGTCTTTGCTCACTTTTGTCTCGCTTAATCTGATACGGGAGAGCATAAAAACTCTTAATTAAAAATGAATGGGAGTCAGTTCCTGGGCCGTTTTGGTTTACAAAGCTCTGACGCTAATTTAGCCATTGGAGGGCTTAATTTAACATGTATACGTATACGTTTGTCTGTAAGATAATAGCTTTCCGAGTGGCAATAGCAGACTGTAAGTTGGTTCTCCAATAACAGAAATAAGCCTTGTTGCATAATAGTGTCAGTGACGTTACTTTAAAAAAATCTTTGTGAATCAATGAAACAGTGAAATACAATGAAATATCACATTATATATTATATCACAGCTCTGTACCATAAAAGGAGCTGTACTGTAATATGATGCCTTCTCACATTATGTGCATTCTCGCATTTCCACGCGTGCTGTGCTCAACTAGCACTTCAGCACCAGAAGATGGACAGCTCACCGTGCTGAATTCCTTTCCGGACAATTCGGTTTTATTCCAAAATCTCCCTCTCTCTCTCTTTCTCTCTCAAAGAAAATTCAAATTCAAATTCAAATGTGCTTTGTTGGCATGGCAAGATACTCTTGTGTTGCTAAAGCATAAATACAAAATACAAAGAACACTGAAATAAGGACAATAACAACATTCCCATCCCTAACATGAACACATACCCATATTAAACAGATGTATTGTCTCTCTCTCTCTCTCTCTCTCTCTCTCGCTATCGTTCTTTGTTAGCCTATACGCTTTTACTGTAGTCATTGCATCGGAGCAGCGGGTAATGTAGCCTGCTGCGTTTGCTCCGTGAATGTTGCACCCCTGCCTCGTTTGCCCAGTGTTTTGACGCTCCGCCACTGTTACCCCACAGGTGGTCTCACCCTGTGGCTGGTGGTGTGGCTGGTCCTGGTAAAGCCCGGGCCGGCTCGCGCCTGCCCACACCTGTGCGTGTGCTACCCGTCTCCCATGACTGTCAGCTGCCAGTCCCAGAACTTCACCTCGGTGCCGGCCGGCGTTCCTTACGACTCGCAGCGCGTCTTCCTGCAGAACAACCGCATCACCGAGCTTAGGGTGGACTCCTTCGGCTTCGAAACTCAGGTGAGGGCGGGAACTGTATTTTAGCTACTATTAGCATAGTTAACATGCATTAGTGCTTCAGTGGCGTCACATATATACCTAGCTGGTCTGGGAATGTTGCTCAGCCGTGGCTTATGTTAGCAAGGTGACTGCACTGCCGTTTACCACACTGTAGGTCACTGTGGATAACAGTATGTGCTAAATGACTGCACTGTAATGTAATGAATGCATGTGGGAAAGCATGCCTGTGTGTGCGCACATATAACCCACAGTAAAGCATATTGCTTTGGCCACTTGCTGATTGTGCTGTGAATTATAGTTTTCTAACTGTATTTTTCTCCATCTCTCCCTCTCCCCTGTCCCCAATCACACCTCTCTCTTTCTGTGCACTCTCTCTGTGCATTATCCTGCTCACACCCCACCACTCTTCCTCTTCACCTGCCTGGCCCTCCCTCCCTCCGTCCCTCCTTCTCTCTGTCCAGGTGCTGTGGCTCTACTCTAACAACATCACCTGGATCGAGGCGGGGGCGTTCAGTGAGCTGAGGGAGCTGGAGGAGCTGGACTTGGGGGATAACCCCAACCTGCAGCGGCTGGAGGGCGGGGCCTTCCGCGGGCTGGAGAAGCTGCAGAGCCTGCACATGCACCGCTGCCGCCTGGCCGCCCTCCCCCACGACATCTTCCACAAGCTCTACAGCCTGCAGTTCCTCTACCTGCAGGAGAACCAGCTCCACTTCCTGCAGGACGACCTCTTCTCCGACCTGGTCAACCTCAGCCAGCTGTTCCTCCACGGCAACCGTATCCGCACCCTCTCTGAGAACGTCTTCAGGGGCCTGGTCAACCTGGACCGCCTGCTGCTCCACGACAACCGCGTCCGGCAGGTCAACCGCAAGGCCTTCCGTGACCTGGGCCGGCTCACCATGCTGTTCCTCTTCAACAACTCGCTGGCGGAGCTGCCTGGCCAGGCGCTGCGCGACATCGGCTCCATCGAGTTCCTGCGGCTGAACGGGAACCCCTGGGCCTGTGGCTGCGAGGCCCGCCCTCTCTGGGAATTCTTCCGCAGGTCACGGGTGTCCAGCTCCGAGCTGCTCTGCTCGTCACCCTCGCCCCGCCGCGGCCAGGACCTGCGCTTCCTGCGGGAGATGGACTTCGCCCTGTGCCCCCTCCCCGACCCCGGCTCCCTGGCTGGCACCACCACCACCACCTTCAGCACCAAGACCCGCTGGTGGTTCTCCAAGGCCAAGTCAGCCGCCTCCTCTGCCAGCTCCAAGGCCGCCTACACTAAGAGCGCGGAGGCCGTGAAGGCCTTCCCCTTCGCTGTTAAGCCCCTCCTGGGGCCCGCCGCCTCCTCCTCCTTCTCCTCTAAGTACGAGCTGGCTGAGGAGGAGGCCGCGCTGCCCAAGCTGGACCCGGAGGAGTACTGGGCCAACTACGGAAACGAGGACGCGGCCGCCACCTCCCTGCGCTGCTTCGAGCTGGAGTGCCCTCCTGGCTTTGACTCCCCGGGCCTTCCCCCCTCCTCCTCCTCCCCCTCCCTCGCCTGCTCCCTGCTCTCGTTCCTTCTCCTCTCCCTCCTCGCTGTCTCCATCCATCTGCTGTTCGGCTGAGTCTGTCTCTCAGCTGGGACACCCTCTCTGTTTTTCTTTCCTTCGGAGGAGTTCCCCACCCCTCCCACCCAACCTCCCTCTACCAACCACCCTTTTTCTTCAAACTCTGTTCCCCTTGCCCTCTCCACCTCCTCCGTACTCACCTGTATCTTGGTCCCTTTTCAACTTGCCCTCCCCCCAGACCCCTGGACCTCCATGCAACCTGGGGAAAGGGGGGGATGCTGTGCTGATGTAGGATACAGCCCATACAGCAGGGGGCAGTAGAGAGATTGTGAGGCTTGTGCCACAGCACAGATAAAGGAAAAGGAAGGATACAGGTACCTGTTCTGGTACAGGTAATATTAAGCCAGTGCTGGACTGTTACTGAAGACAGTCTAACTAGTATTACTGTTACTGCATTTATAGTTTCTCAGAACAACAGAAACAACTGTTGATGTTTCATGACATCTATGGTGTTGTCACCACTGCGCCTCTGCCGCTACAGCTACAACCATAACTACAACCAAGCAACTCCAGGGCCGCTTCTACAACTGTGTGCCTCTTTCCGCTGATGTACTGCTACTGTGTACTACTGCTGCTACTTCAGATTCCACTGCCACCTCCAGCTCCACTGCTGTCACTTCTACTGCTAATCACTAGCACTTTCGCTAGCTAGCCTAGTGGCACTGCTGCAGGTACTGTTGCCGTGGCGAGTGTTGCCGTGGCTTCAGGGGGCGGGCGACCATAGATGTTTACGCATTTCCCCGTCAGTCATATCCCTGCTTTTGTGCTCTGAACTCTTTTACTGCTTTTTCTTTATTTAGCGATGATGGCGTATCAGAGGCCTCTGCCACTGCTCCAACAGTAACACAAAACCAACGAGAGATCCTCATCGCCGACACCAACAACATGCTCCGCTGTGCTTTCCTTTGACATTCCTGCTGCATTTTTGTTTGTGAATGATATATGTGGGTGTACATAGTGAAATGTGTGTGAGTTCTGAGGCGTATGAAAAGCTGTGACATGCTTTAAGAGGGAGGGCTTTGCTCTGAGAGGGCTGGGCTGTGACACTCCCCTAGTGCAGGACTGTGCAACATATGCAAACACAGGCAGGGTGCACAGCACAGAGGAAGGGGAGACAGAACGGGCAGAGAGAGGGATGTCAGTCAGGAAAAGGTCACAAACAGAAACAGCATCACTGATGCACATCGCTGTGGACAGAGAGAGAGAGAAAGAGATGGAGGGAGGAAGAGTAAGAGATAAGCAATAAAGATACAGAATCTGAAACATATAAAATAAGGATGACAGAGAAAAAGAGATGAAAATAGAGAGTAAAACTGAGAGAAACAGGCAGAGAAACACAAGGTTTAGAGGACGAGAAACAGTCAGAAAAATATAGTCCAGGGAGAGTGAGACAGGGAGAGAGAGAGAGAGGTAGTTTTGTACACAGCAATACACAGCAATACACAGAAAGGATTAATACACAAATATAGGGAAAAGAGAGAGCTGGCCCAGAGAGACACAAGACAGGAGAAAAGCTTTTTTAAACATTCAGGATTATCACTGTGTTCCTACAGGAACAAACCAGTACTGTCACACATCCTGTAAATACTGCATGCCTTCTGTATGTCTGCGCAGGGAGAATGCAGACGCTCTCCGCTGTATGCAGAGAGAACGCAGACGATCTCCGCTGTGTGCAGGGAGAACGCAGACGCTCTCCGCTGTGTGCAGAGAGAACGCAGACGATCTCCGCTGTGTGCAGGGAGAACGCAGATGCTCTCTGCTGTGTGCAGGGAGAATGCAGACGCTCTCCACTGTGTGAATGCTGTGGTTCCAAATGTTCCTCATGGGGTCCTGCTGTCGCCGTGGGTGACAGTGTCCGTGTCGTTAAAAGGCCCAAAGGTGTTTGTGAGGTGGGATTTGGGCAGACATTCAGATTGGTCTGCATTACACTTTCTGTTCATGTATTTCTTCTTTCTCCTGTGTGGAAATATAGTAAACTACCTTTATGTACATTGTTTTGTTTCTGAATCCTTCTTCAGTGCTCCCTGTTCAAGCCCCCAGCCTGGTGTTTACAGCTCAGCTGTTTCTCAGTGAGCAAAGCAGCATGTTTCACTACTCGAATCTAACTGACCCAACCACGGACTCAGACTGGACCAGAAACGTTTACCACAGATTAGCCTGTGCTATGCGATGCCACGGAAACACAATCAGACAGGAGGACAGGTCAGACAGCTGGCTGCCTGACACATTGACTGACTGGATGAATCAGTGACAAAATTGACACTAGCTGACAGAAACCAAAGGACTGTGACAGGACTGACACACGGACTGACACAGTGAGGCATCAGTGGCTGTATAATGGTTACTGAGCTGGGTTTCTAAGTTAAAGGCATCATTTCTCATATCACAGTCTAAGAGGCTCAGGATACAAACACCAACAAAAACCCAAAATTCGAAATTATCTTATGACAGCCTGATAGCCTGGCATCGGAACCATCAACTAACAGACAGATGGACAGACAGACAGACAGGTCAGTGTGTGGAACGTGACCCCTGACTGGAGGCTGATTGGCTGTCACAGACAGACGCTGTGGGTTACAGGCAGACAGGACACACAGACAGACACACCGACAGGACACACAGCATGTAAAACAACAGGAAAAAAACAGAGACAGAAATATTTATCCCAAAAATCTGCTGCTCTCTCTGTCTGTCCCCCCCTTCCCTCTCTCTGTCTCCCCCCTCCCTCTCCCCCCTCCCCCCTCTCTCCCCCCCCCCCCCCTCTCCCTCCCTCTGTCTGTCTCTGTCAGAGTTGCCCTGGTATTGGTGGGAGTGTGGGTGGGTGTTATTTCCTCTGCTGGACACCTGCATGTTTATTTCTGTCCCTGCGTGGAGGTCAGGGGTCACTGTGCATGCGGTTACTTGGTACAGAACACTGAGCTGCAGGGCACACACAGCAGGGAGAGGGAGGGAGAGAGAGAGAGTCTGAGGGAGGGAGGGAGGGAGAGAGAGTCTGAGGGAGGGAGAGAGGGAGGGATGGAGACTAGTCTGAGAGAGGGAGTATGGGAGACAAAGAAGAAGAAGAGAGCAAGAGAAAGAAATAGAAAGTAAGGAAAAAGCAAGAGAAGCATAGAGGTAGACAGAGTGAAAAGGATAAAAAGAAAGCAATGTATAGAGAGGTTTATCTGTATTCATTGTCAACAGAGAAGACAGGATCAGAGAGGATAGAATGTCAGAGATCAGGACACAAACTCACTCACTGTCATGTATTTGAACTTCCCACTAGTTTTGTTTTTTAATTGTTTAAAATGCTTTTACTTTTGTCAGTTTTTCTATCCCTTGAAAGAGATAATGGACAACACTCAGAGGTGAGCAGGTAACCCATGGGTCGCCTCTGTAAAGGAATCACCATGGCAACAGACAACAGGCCACGCCCCCTGACTCAACCCGTCTCTCTCCTCTATGCACAGGCATATCATAATGAGGCCAGAATCACCACCGGCGTCAGTTTGTGTTTGTACCTGAGCGAGCGAGAGGCTGCGCAGTGCTGTCAGTTTGTGTTTGTACCTGAGTGAGCGAGAGGCTGCGCAGTGCTGTCAGTTTGTTTTTGTACCTGAGTGAGCGAGAGGCTGCGCAGTGCTGTGAGTTTTTCCCTCATGTGAGGCTCTGCTACTGGTTTGAATGCTGTGATGATTTTATTGTGCTGAAACAAAAATGAGAGGACAACTGACATGCTGTCATCTTTTAAAAATCAGTGGAAGAGATAATAAATGTGATCTTTGTTTTACAGAAGCATTTAGCGTGGGTGTATCTTTTGATCTTTGAAATCCCTCCAAATGCAGGCTCTGCAGGGATGAGAAACATGTACATTTCTTTCCATCTTCCATTCCTTCTTTTCACTCAAAGTCCCACACAAGTGAGAACACATGCAGAGTTTAGCTTTTATGCGTGTTTATTTACACAAAGCCCACAGATGAGCAGATAATCTGAGAGCTGAAGGATGCGCTCTCCACGGTAAGTCTGTCCTGTCTGTGCTTCTTTCACATGGCTGTATGATCTGAAACCATGACCAGGCAGGGATGCAATAACACTTCAATTTCAAACGATCCCCTTCCACATCTACCAACATACGTGTGTAGTCATTCAGAAAATATGCATGAAATGAAGACAAAGACCTTTCCATTCATCAACCTCCCTCCCCCTGCCTAAAAAAAGGGTCACCCACTGACTTTGGCTTATGAAAGTAACTCACAGGCAAGGGCAATATTCTTCAATAGAGGACACTGATTTGGCTTGGTCTCTATGCAGACAGGATGACAGAGAGACTCACAGACGTGAGTGTGTGTGTGTGCGTGTGTCTGAGAGGCAGTGTGTGTGTGTGTGTGTGTGTGTGTGTGTGTCTGAGAGGCAGCGTGTGTGTGTGTGTGTCTGAGAGGCAGTGTATGTGCGTGTGTGTTTAAAATGTAAGATTTTATCAGAAGAAGAGCGAGTTAGACCATGTGGAAGATGACGAATCACAGTTAAAAAGTGCCCACATTTATTTCTGACACGACACCCTGTGAAAGTCTTCCACATAATATTATGACAACTAATTATGCGCTCACAGCGATGAGAATTCAGGTGCTGCAAGAACAGAACCATTGTGTCCTAATTCAGGTAACAGCGATGAAGGCAAACAGCTGAACCTCTGAATGAAGAGCAGGAAGTGAGGAAACCCAGCAGGAACCAATTAGAGAGTCTGAATGGAGTGCAGGAAGCGAGGAAACCCAGACGTAACCAATCAGAGAGTCTGAATGGAGTGCAGGAAGTGAGGAAACCCAGCAGTAACCAATCAGAGAGTCGGAGAATCTCTGCCTTCTGACTTCAGCAGATGCTCTTATACACAGACACTTACAGAACGGCACACAATCAGAATGGCTCAGAGAGGTGACACCGAGTTATCACTCTCACAACCAATAATATCTGTCACTTCATTTACCTACATCATCATAAGTGTAAAAATAAAACTTCTTGAGAAAATGCAAAGCACTAGACTGCCAAAGGCAGCTTGGGTATCATACATTTGATGAATAAACCTGCACTGGAGTATGAAGTGAGTGAGTTCTCCTTCTCATCTTTACCAACCCACTGTGCGACACTAAAATGCTATATGGGTGCAAGGAGACTGAGCACACTGCACTTTAAAAACTAGATAGGTTTGAGGTACAGTAATGACTATAGCCCACTCAGAATAAAGACTCTGGGCTCAGATTCTGTTGAACCAAGATGTACCCTCTAAGTGTTTCTTAAGTCTGAACTAAAATATACTCAGAAGCACTCTCTGGCACTGGCTGTAGTAGAGAGCTTATTGGACCATTCTGAAATAGTTTCAGCAGGGTATGACAGGGCATGAAAACTACCACACCTTAGCTTCATGTTCAAATTTGGTCCCTTGCTTGCATTCATTTATTCCAGTCCATTACCTTAATAACATAATTATAATTGCAAAACAAAAAAATATAAATATTAAAATATTAAAATATACCCTGGCACTTTGATTGATTTTAATCCCCATAACATTATTAGTTTGCTTGCCGAAGGCGCAAACTACTGTTCTTCCATAGAATCTTTACTTCGTATTATTCCTGGTTCTTCCGGAGGTATCTCCTCCTACAGTTTTTAAGCTAGCCATCCCAAATGGCCACCAGAGGTGTAAATATACTGGCCAGATTGCTTGCATTTTTCTAAGCTATAAGATTCATAATTTTTAAATTTTATTTTGAAGCTTTAAAAACGGCCTCCATTGACAGCACTGGTGGAATGTTGAGCGTGCGTTCCTAAGCAACAACACCTGCCGCTTTTAACGTTTCACTCTCTGAACTGTACGAACTACTTCAGCGGTAAGGATCTGTAGTCCTAAATATCATCTACTTTTTAAACTATACATACCAAATTTGGTAACTTGAATATACTGGCCAGGTTGCTTGTATTTTTCTACGCTTTACGAGTTGTACTTTTTTTTAACTATAAAGCTTTAAAAAACGGTGTCCGTTGACTTAATATTGGTGTAATACTGAGCATGCTAACAAGCTACCGTTAGTGGTACTAAGCAACAGTTATCACATGTATCACTTCACGACTTGTAGTCTTAAGTAGTACCTACTTTCCGATAATTTGGAGGTAATTGACAAAATAACATTATCCAAATAATGAAAGCATACAGCATGCTTGCCGGTTAGCTACCTTACCGGACTTGACATTTTGAAATAGCTTTCTTTTTGACGTAGTGATACGAGGATAACGTTATCCCTCGCTACAAGTGCCACTCTGTTATTACACTTGTTTGACAGATTTTGGGTTTGATTGGCGGTGTGGCAGACTCGCTGCAGCTGAAACATGAAAAAACCTTACTTTAACTGTTGGTTTACTTAAACCCCTGGTTTTTATTCCTCTGAGGCCCTGAAACCACAGGCACCTTGCTTTCAAAAAACCCACAGCAGACCCCTCCTACAG
This sequence comes from Albula glossodonta, assembly GCA_019788955.1. Taxonomy (NCBI): domain Eukaryota; kingdom Metazoa; phylum Chordata; class Actinopteri; order Albuliformes; family Albulidae; genus Albula; species Albula glossodonta. The sequence goes on along the minus strand of JAFBMS010000654.1, from coordinate 50,257 downwards.
CCTGTGGAAGCTCAGGCCAGTAGGGTAAAGGAAATGAGTTGCTTCCTCTGACAGGCCCCTCGCACAGCCTGCAGAACAACAACCCAGCACGGGGAAAAGACCCAGCGCTGCTCACAGCCTGCAGAACACCAGCCCAGCATGGGGAAAAGACCCAGCGCTGCTCACAGCCTGCAGAACACCAGCCCAGCACGGGGAAAAGACCCAGCGCTGCTCACAGCCTGCAGAACACCAGCCCAGCACGGGGAAAAGACCCAGCGCTGCTCACAGCCTGCAGAACACCAGCCCAGCACGGGGAAAAGACCCAGCGCTGCCCACAGCCTGCAGAACACCAGCCCAGCACGGGGAAAAGACCCAGCGCTGCTCACAGCCTGCAGAACACCAGCCCAGCACGGGGAAAAGACCCAGCGCTGCTCACAGCCTGCAGAACACCAGCCCAGCACGGGCAGAAGACCCAGCGCTGCTCACAGCCTGCAGAACACCAGCCCAGCACGGGCAGAAGACCCAGCGGTGCCCACAGCCTGCAGAATCTGCACTCACCAGGGGAGGGTGAAGGAGCTGGCCCTCTTTGGCTTCCTTTGGCTGGAGGAATTACTCCACCACATGAGTAAGTTAAATGGTATTTCTTATGTGAAATGTGCTTTGTTGATATGATTCTTTGTTCAGGCCCTCAACATTGTGACTGAGAAAATCACAAGGTAACAGAAGCACATCCATGCCAAAACTAAAATGAAAATGCAAATTGTTATTTTGCTCATTAAAGTGCAAAAATCTAGTTTTTTATGGGCCTCCTGGCAGCTCACTGAGTAAGACATTCATCTGTGATGTTCACAGTGAGCTGTGTGACTGGGTGTTTGAATCCCAGCCTTTTAGCTGGGCAGGTTTGTCTGGGTGTTTGAATCCCAGCCTTTTAGCTGGTCAGGTTTGTCTGGGTGTTTGAATCCCAGCCTTTTCGCTGGTCAGGTTTGTCTGGGTGTTTGAATCCCAGCCTTTTCGCTGGTCAGGTTTGTCTGGGTGTTTGAATCCCAGCCTTTTCGCTGGTCAGGTTTGTCTGGGTGTTTGAATCCCAGCCTTTTAGCTGGTCAGGTTTGTCTGGGTGTTTGAATCCCAGCCTTTTAGCTGGTCAGGTTTGTCTGGGTGTTTGAATCCCAGCCTTTTAGCTGGTCAGGTTTGTCTGGGTGTTTGAATCCCAGCCTTTTAGCTGGTCAGGTTTGTCTGGGTGTTTGAATCCCAGCCTTTTAGCTGGTCAGGTTTGTCTGGGTGTTTGAATCCCAGCCTTTTCGCTGGTCAGGTTTGTCTGGGTGTTTGAATCCCAGCCTTTTAGCTGGTCAGGTTTGTCTGGGTGTTTGAATCCCAGCCTTTTAGCTGGTCAGGATTGTCTGGGTGTTTGAATCCCAGCCTTTTCGCTGGTCAGGTTTGTCTGGGTGTTTGAATCCCAGCCTTTTTGCTGGTCAGGTTTGTCTGGGTGTTTGAATCCCAGCCTTTTCGCTGGTCAGGTTTGTCTGGGTGTTTGAATCCCAGCCTTTTAGCTGGGCAGGTTTTTCTGGGTGTTTGAATCCCAGCCTTTTAGCTGGGCAGGTTTGTCTGGGTGTTTGAATCCCAGCCTTTTAGCTGGGCAGGTTTGCTAGTGTAATTGCTATCTAGTGGCCACTGCTGGTTGAGTGGGAAACTGCTGCTGCATGGACTGAGTATATACTAAGCATCCTCTGACGCTGTGGGCAGTGTGTGATTGGGGGTGTGTCTACAGTGCAGAAAGAAGCTTGTCGTCACATGAATTGGGGGAATCATGTCACAGCTGCTTTATCTTAAGTTGGTGGGTACGGATTGCTGCATTGGGCTGAGCTGGTCAGCTCTGTTGGGTGGGAAAATAGGGAAAAATAAAGATATTCGTCTCCAGTAAAACTTTCCTCTGTGCATTACATGCATGTGTATGTTTACAAGCATCTCATTAAGAGTCAGTGACAGCAGTTTAGTAGTGCGCGTGCATGTGCTTCACTGTGCTTCCAGGGTCTGGCTGTGTGAGGGCCAGCCGTCTCGTTATGGTGCCTCTCTGTAAAGCGTGCCATGTGACACACCAGGCTTGAGCAGACGGTGGGAGTGAACAGAACATCACTGTGATGTCACCCACTGCTTCTCTTTCACTGGCTGTCTTTCACACTTTGGAGTCTGTTGAGGATATCTCAGTGGAGGGAATTATTTGGAACTGGGGTGATGAGTCAGTGGAGCGGATGAATGGAGAGAGGGAGGAAGAGAGAGAGGGAGGGAGGGGGAATGAAAATGCCATGATCGTGCCAGAAGTCTTGAGGGGCAAGTTTGAGTGTGTGTGTGTGTGTGTGTGTACTCATGTTGTGTTTATAAAAACACCATGAACATTCACTTACAGGGAGATGTTAGGTCTACACTAGTAATAAACAACAGCAGTTGTGAATATTTTGTTGTCATTGTGATTATTAACGGCAAAACTGAGAACATAAAACAGAGCTGATATGTTTCAATATATATTTTGTGAAAACTGAGTATAAAAAGCAAGTCGAACAGATAATTATTTGCAAATTATTTTATTGCTAGGGGTGTAACGGTACACAGAAGTCACGGTTCAGTTCACACCGCGGTTTGGACATCATGGTTCAGTACGAGTTCGGTACAACAAGGAAAAAAGCAACAAAAAAACCTCAAATGCATAAGGCTAGGTTTCTTTTCGTTTATTTTGAAAAGCTCCTGTGTGTCATTTGCACTCGCCGTAGTGTGACTGACACAGTCAGATGCCAAACCATAACATACGTACCGTGACGGTTCGAGATGAATACGCATACCATTACACCCCTATTTACTGCACTTTGAAACAAAGCAACGTACGCTTGTTTCCAAACTGACGGTGACCCTTCATACGGTCATTCATCTGTACAGTGATAGTGTTCACTTAACACTGCCATATCCATAAGAAACTCGCTAATCAGCAGCGTTTGGTTTTATGCAGCGGCCACATGGAGTGCAGTTACAGTAATAAAATGATGGTCACAACTAATTAATTACACAACCTATAGATGCAATTCATCTTAATAAATTATACGATTTGCAACTCTATTCTGCAGCTGTTTCAGACAGAAAAAGCATTCCTCTTCTGCTCTTTCTCTTTGGTCTGTCTCTCCTCCTCAGTTTTGCTTTCCCTCTCTGTCCTGTCTCTCCCAGAATGCATTTCCACACCCCCCACACATCTCCCGCCCTCTTTCTCACGTTCTGTTTCTCCTTACAGGCACTGAAGTTCATTCCCACATGTCGTTGCTCACGCAGTCCAGTGTCACATGTCTTCTGTCGTAACCACCTCCACCCCACCCTGATAAAATGTATATTCAATTACAGTTTATTTACATCACAACACTTTGAAAGACACAATAAATAAATGCAAAAATAATGACGAAATAGCAAAGATAATTAATGAACATAAACTATATGTAGAGGAAGAAAACTGTATTTGGAAGAAAAATCAGAAGTTAGGTAAATAGTAGCTCTTATTATGATTACCTCTTGCTCTCAGTCTTTGCCACTTTGTCTGTTACCTGTCTCTGCGTTGCCATGTGTGGTGGGCTCTTGGTTACAGTACTTCCTTCGTACTCTCTGCGTTGCCATGTGTGGTGGGCTCTTGGTTACAGTACTTCCTGTGTACTCTGCGCGTTGCCATGTGTGGTGGGCTCTTGGTTAAAGTACTTCCTTCGTACTCTCTGCGTTGCCATGTGTGGTGGGCTCTTGGATACTGTACTTCCTGTGTACTCTGCGCGTTGCCATGTATGGTGGGCTCTTGGTTACTGTACTTCCTGTGTACTCTGCGCGTTGCCATGTGTGGTGGGCTCTTGGTTACAGTACTTCCTGTGTACTCTGCGCGGTGCCATGTGTGGTGGGCTCTTGGATACTGTACTTCCTGTGTACTCTGCGCGTTGCCATGTGTGGTGGGCTCTTGGTTACTGCACTTCCTGTGTACTCTGTGCGTTGCCATGTGTAGTCGACTCTTGGTAACTGTACTTCCTGCCTGGCCTCCTCTGTCACTGCTGCTGCCTCAGGCCTGGGCCCCTGCTCTGCCCGCCCGCCCCCCCCCAAGACACACACCCCCTTATTAGAGCAGAGTCTGAGCTCTGCAACCCCACACAACACAGAAACTTTCAGCTGTGCACATATGTGTGTGTGTGTGTGTGTGAGAGAGAGAGTGCAGACGCATGTGTGTGTGTGTGTGTGTGTGAGAGAGAGAGACAGTGCAGATGCATGTGTGTGTGTTTGTGTGAGACTGCAGGTGTGTGTGTGTGTGTGAGAGTGCAGGCACGTGTGTGTATGTGTGTGTGAAAGTGCAGGCACGTGTGTGTGTGTGTGTGTGTGTGTGTCCATGTGCATAAATGAAGGTTACATTTGTGCATATACAAACATGTGCATTTACAAGATGAACGCATATATGTGTGTGTATAAGCAACTCATTTTCTGACATAATTCTTTTGTCAGTCTTTAATTCCATATTCCCTCCTCTCTCTCTCTTCCATGTGTTTGATTTCTCCCAGTTACTCTCCCTCTCTCTCCATCTCAGTCTGTTTTTTCTCAGTTTTTAACACATCCCCACGTGTTTGTGTGCTGGTGACGTATGTGTGTAGCTTGTGTTAATCTGTATGTGTTTTTGGTGTTTGCGTGTCTGTGACGTGCACGTCTGAATACATATACTGTGTTCGCTTCTGTATGAGTGGTGTGTGTGTGTCTGTGTGTGTGCACATGTGACGTGTGTGTGTGTGTACATGTGACGTGTGTGGTTGTGTCTTACTCACTGAATTGAAAACCATGTTGGTTTTGAGTGAAAAAGGAAGACAGAGGAATATAAATGGATTTCCCAGGCCGTCTGTTTCATTCACTGGAGAGATTTGTATTGTTCATATATATGTAAAACATTGTTTTGGCAACACTATTATAATGTATGGTCATGCCAATAAAGCTCTTTGAATTTAATTGAATTGAAAGAGAGAGAGACAGAGGCAGAGAGAGGGAGAGAGACAGAGAGAGAGAGAGAGAGAGAGGCAAAATGAGAGAAACAGAGAGAGGGAGGCAGAGAGAGAGAGATGTGTTAAACTGATATTTTTGTAAATGTCATTGATGGTCACATTTGTGCACACACACATAAACAGGGTGTTATGGAATACCTCAGGAAAACAGGCCACTTACACATAGTGGTGAGGAAGTGGTCTAGGTGACAGGGCAGGGTTGTAGTGGTATAGGTGACAGGGCTGGGTTGTAGTGGTGTAGGTGACAGGGCTGGGCTGTAGTGGTATAGGTGACAGGGCAGGGTTATAGTGGTATAGGTGACAGGGCTGGGCTGTAGTGGTCTAGGTGACAGGGCTGGGCTGTAGTGGTCTAGGTGACAGGGCTGGGTTGTAGTGGTATAGGTGACAGGGCTGGGCTGTAGTGGTATAGGTGACAGGGCTGGGTTGTAGTGGTATAGGTGACAGGGCTGGGCTGTAGTGGTATAGGTGACAGGGCTGGGTTGTAGTGGTATAGGTGACAGGGCTGGGCTGTAGTGGTGTAGGTGACAGGGCTGGGCTGTAGTGGTGTAGGTGACAGGGCTGGGTTGTAGTGGTATAGGTGACAGGGCTGGGTTGCAGTGGTATAGGTGACAGGGCTGGGTTGTAGTGGTATAGGTGACAGGGCTGGGTTGTAGTGGTGTAGGTGACAGGGCAGGGTTGTAGTGGTATAGGTGACAGGGCTGGGTTGTAGTGGTATAGGTTACAGGGCTGGGTTGTAGTGGTATAGGTGACAGGGCTGGGTTGTAGTGGTATAGGTGACAGGGCTGGATTGTAGTGGTGTAGGTGACAGGGCAGGGCTGTAGTGGTATAGGTGACAGGGCTGGATTGTAATGGTGTAGGTGACAGGGCTGGGTTGTAGTGGTATAGGTGACAGGGCTGGGCTGTAGTGGTATAGGTGACAGGGCTGGGTTGTAGTGGTATAGGTGACAGGGCTGGGCTGTAGTGGTATAGGTGACAGGGCTGGGTTGTAGTGGTATAGGTGACAGGGCTGGGTTGTAGTGGTGTAGGTGACAGGGCTGGGCTGTAGTGGTGTAGGTGACAGGGCTGGGTTGTAGTGGTGTAGGTGACAGGGCAGGGTTGTAGTGGTATAGGTGACAGGGCTGGGTTGTAGTGGTATAGGTGACAGGGCTGGGTTGTAGTGGTATAGGTGACAGGGCTGGGTTGTAGTGGTATAGGTGACAGGGCTGGGTTGTAGTGGTGTAGGTGACAGGGCAGGGCTGTAGTGGTATAGGTGACAGGGCTGGATTGTAGTGGTGTAGGTGACAGGGCTGGGTTGTAGTGGTATAGGTGACAGGGCTGGGTTGTAGTGGTATAGGTGACAGGGCTGGGTTGTAGTGGTATAGGTGACAGGGCAGGGCTGTAGTGGTGTAGGTGACAGGGCAGGGTTGTAGTGGTATAGGTGACAGGGCTGGGTTGTAGTGGTATAGGTGACAGGGCTGGGCTGTAGTGGTATAGGTGACAGGGCAGGGTTGTAGTGGTATAGGTGACAGGGCTGGGTTGTAGTGGTATAGGTGACAGGGCTGGGCTGTAGTGGTGTAGGTGACAGGGCTGGGCTGTAGTGGTATAGGTGACAGGGCTGGGTTGTAGTGGTATAGGTGACAGGGCTGGGCTGTAGTGGTATAGGTGACAGGGCTGGGTTGTAATGGTATAGGTGACAGGGCTGGGCTGTAGTGGTATAGGTGACAGGGCTGGGTTGTAGTGGTGTAGGTGACAGGGCTGGGCTGTAGTGATGTAGGTGACAGGGCTGGGTTGTAGTGGTGTAGGTGACAGGGCAGGGTTGTAGTGGTATAGGTGACAGGGCTGGTCTGCAGTGGTGTAGGTGACAGGGCTTGGCTGTAGTGGTGTAGGTGACAGGGCTGGGTTGTAGTGGTGTAGGTGACAGGGCAGGGTTGTAGTGGTATAGGTGACAGGGCTGGGTTGTAGTGGTATAGGTGAAGACCTGGGTTGTAATGGTTTAGATGCCAGGGCTGGAATGCAGGGTTTGGTTGCATATTTTATTAGTACAAAATGATACTGTGTCGTTATAAACAGCCCCAGTGTTGTGCTCTGTGAGGTGGTGGAATGCAGGGTTTGGTTGCAGATTTTATTAGTATAAACTGACAGCGTGTCGTTGTAAACAGCCCCAGTGTTGTGCTCTGTGAGGTGGTGGAATGCAGGGTTTGGTTACAGATTTTATTAGTATTAGCTGATTTTCCCACTTGGCTGAAGAATAAGCCGTGGTTATTTCTACTTTCTGAACCCATGGTTTTCACCTCAGGGTTCAGGGCAGATGATGGTGTTTAGGCAAGATGATGTCGCCATCGTGTGGAACTTCAAGGGTACAACACCACTACAAGGATGAATTCTCCTGCAGATAATTTGTGTTCCTGTTTGCCTTCCTTCTTTAGAGTCTCCACCTTGCCAAAGAGATTATCAAATGTTCTAATACAATCAGCATTTATGTTCTAAAAGAACAGCATTAGTGTTCTAGTACAACTAGCATTAATGTTCTAAAAGAACAGCTTAACTGTTCTAATACAACCAGCATTAGTGTTCTAAAAGAACAGCTTAACTGTTCTAATACAACCAGCATTAATGTTCTAAAAGAACAGCTTAACTGTTCGAATACAACCAGCATTAGTGTTGTAAAAGAACAGCCTAACTGTTCTCATACAACCAGCATTAGTGTTGTAAAAGAACAGCTTAACTGTTCTAATACAACCAGCATTAGTGTTCTAAAAGAATAGCTTAACTGTTCGAATACAACCAGCATTAGTGTTGTAAAAGAACAGCTTAACTGTTCTAATACAACCAGCATTAGTGTTCTAAAAGAACAGCTTAACTGTTCTAATACAACCAACATTAGTGTTCTAAAAGAACTGCTTAACTGTTCTAATACAATCAGCATGACTGTTCGAATAGACCAGCAGCAATGTTTTAATAGAAACATTAAAAAAACATGAATAATGTTTTAGAATAGAAACATTAATGTTTTCTTTTTTAAAGATATTCTTTTGGGATTTTTCCACTTTATTTGACAGTTATAGTAGAGAGGTAGACAGGAAATGGAGGAGAGAGAGAGGGGAGAGGACATGCAGCAAAGAATGACTTGAATGTTTTCTATAAGAAACATGAATGTTTTCTAATAGAACAGCATTAGTGTTCTAATACCAGAGCATAAACACTGCTGTGGTATAAGAACGTAAATAAAACATTTTAAAGCTTCTTGCATTATTTAAAGATGATGATGCCAGTTTGATAAGATCCACTCATTCCCACTTAGTCAGGCCTGATGTCTGTGTGAAATGTGGAAGAGCTCAGAGCACTGCTGCTTGTGACACTAATCCAGTGTCTTTGCAGTCCCTCCTGTCTGTGACCTGGGCCCTCTACCCCAGTGGCCTGTTTGGCACCATAGATATACAACCTATAATAGCTTGATACCATAGATATGTAACACTTTGAACAGTGTTTACTCTTCAGCAGCTCCAGCAGAGGTGTGTGAGATTGTGAGGACTGATAAAGGGAGCAGCAGCGTTAGCGTAGAGGGCGCTGTGTGAAGGCCAGACGGGCGCTCCTCCTCACCCTGATTCTGTGACTGAGGAATTAGAAGGGGTGAAATATATGACCATTGCCTCTCGACATGGAGGTGTTGAGAAAAGAAACAGATTGCATGCTTAGACTGCTGCGTGCTCCTTTAACGTGTTCACAGTATGTAAAAATGTAGTTCAAATGTAAGTTTTATTTGGTAACTTCAGGTAACTAACCCTTGAACGATATTCTTGGGGAAAATTGGAGGACCTCATAACTCTGTATCATAGATACATACCCACACTGAACCTGCCATGTCCATTAGCAGTAATGGCTGCATTATATCACACTTTTCCAGTGTGTGCTCACTCTGTGGATTCATTCTGAGACACTCTGAGGCCCAGTTTGTCACTGAGAATGACATTACATTTGTCACAGGACAGAAACATAAACATGTCACTCAAAATGGCTGCATGTGAACAGACCGTTGGGGCGTCAGTGAAGAGGCTCACATGAGTGACTGTGGTCACTTTGAACAGTGTTTCCTCTTCAGCAGCTCCAGCAGAGGTGTGTGAGATTGTGAGGACTGATAAAGGGGGCAGCAGCATTAGCATAGAGGGTGCTGTGTGAAACCCAGACAGCCGCTCCTCTGCACTGTAATTTAGAAACTAGATGGTGTGAAATGCCCCCCCCCATCCAGGCCAGCAGCACTCTCTCTGTGCAGCCCCAGACTCTCAGCAGAGGGCAGAGCAGGAAACAGCAGCGTGAGAGAGAGCCACTTTCGGCCACTTCACAGCTGCATTTTATACAGCGGAAATGACCTGGGAATTTGGCGTTTGGTAATTACTAAAATATTCAATAATTTGTTGCATATTTGTCTACTACAGCAAATGGTAAATACCCAAAATTGGTTAAAATTGCAGAAGTTACTTCACAAAGATGTGGAAAAATGTTCCACAGTATGAATTCAGCGAACCCTTGTGATTAGGAGGGCTGAGTCACCGTCCCTGCTCACCTAATGCCTCAGACAAAATAGCAGATGAAAATGGCCTTCAGTGAGACCTACCTCATAGCATCCTACTGCTTAAGGAGACATTGGACTGTTTTAAATCATCTCATAACGACATACAAAATACAGACTCAAAATGAATATAGACAGGATATGTGGAGAACTGAGTATCACCTCATACGTTTGTCATGCAATCAGCTCTCACGGTCAGACAAATGAAGGGGAATCGGCCAGATCTCTGATCTGTGTGACGGCAAATTTCAGCTGGCGTCCGATCGATGGGTGCATCACTAAACTAAAACATCACATGAAAGACTCGCTCTTTTTCATCAGTTTGACATCAAGGTTCACATTATTCCATGATTTGTAGTTCAGTAACGAGACTGCCAAACGTATGAATACTGGTGAAAGAAACTAAACTGGTTCCTTGTGATCTTTGGAGGTTCATATTTACAAATGGACTGGATGATTTTCTGACAATCTTTTGATTTAAAAAAAAGGATCATTTTCTGTAAATGATGTCACTCAAGGGTTTCACAGGTTTGGCTTTAGCACATGAGGGATATAAGAGCAGATTAATTATAGTTGTTTATTTTCATGAACATGTGATTCTCACTCTGACTGTGAGAAGCTGCTTATCTCTCATTATCAGCAGAGAGCAGAATGTCATTTCCTTAAAGGGTGAGACCAGGGGCTGCAGAATGTTCCAGCGCTGTGGTCAGCTTGCTGATGGATATTTAAAAACTGCAGCCCTGTCTCACATCACACCCCTGAGCAAAGAAGTCTGCCCTTTTGCTTCATATTGACTCTGCACATAATATCTATTGTATAGTTTCAATCATGTACAGACTTTCTGTTACTGTCAGTTTTCACTCGTGTCTTCCTGGTTTCTCTCCCTCCTGCAGTTACACTCTACCCTGCTCATTTTCTGCAGCTCTTTCACTCTCCCAGATGGGCTTGCACATTTTCAAACATCAGAAAAGGGTGAACTTATGTAATTAATGCGAAGATTTCCTTTATGGAATATGTTACCAGTTTTTTACAGCTAGGGTTAGCGGGGTCAGTGGGGTTAGCATGCTTAGCAGGGTCAGTGGAGTTAGCAGGGTTAGCATGCTTAGCAGGGTCAGTGGGATTAGCAGGGTTAGCATGCTTAGCAGGGTCAGAGGGGTTAGCAGGGTTAGCATGCTTAGCAGGGTTAGTGGGGTTAGCAGGGTTAGCATGCTTAGCAGGGTCAGAGGGGTTAGCAGGGTTAGCATGCTTAGCAGGGTTAGCAGGGTCAGTGGAGTTAGCAGGGTTAGCATGCTTAGCAGGGTCAGTGGAGTTAGCAGGGTTAGCATGCTTAGCAGGGTCAGAGGGGTCAGCAGGGCTAGCATGCTTAGCAGGGTCAGTGCGGTTAGCAGGGTGAGCATGCTTAGCAGAGTCAGTGCGGTTAGCAGGGTTAGCATGCTTAGCAGGGTCAGTGGGGTTAGCAGGGTTAGCATGCTTAGCAGGGTAGTGGGGTTAGATGGCGGCACGTACACATCATGAGGCTCAGCATTTTACCAATTTTTGCAATGTAGTAATTATTTCATTCGTTTTATCGAGTCTGTTCATACAGAACAGCTACACGGTAAACTCATACACCGAACAACAACTTCTGGACATTGGATTATTTAATTTTAACTGCATATCGGACACTTAACCAGCTGGAGATAGCCAAGTCCCCGCAGCCAAGTGCTTCACATCTACTGACAGGGAGTACCCGGTGCTGTTTACATTGCTCCTGATGCGAATTGCGGAGCTGCATTGGAAAATGCTGTTAGTGCACAGCAAACAGCACTACCGGACAGTGCTGATGTTGTTGCTAGAGATTTCAACCAGTCCAACCTGAGAACAGTGCTGCCTAAATTTTATTAAAATGTCTCCTGTGCCATGAGAGGAGACAACATTTTAGACCATGTCTACACAAACATCCCTGGGGCTTTCAAAGCCATTACCCTCCCCCACCTGGGACATTCGGATCACCTTTCATTGTTCTTACTCCCCTCATACACACCGCTTATCAAACGTGTGAAACCCACAAGGTCAAGGACAGTGAAAGTGTGGCCAGAGGGAGCAGTTTTCTCACTTCAGAACAAGTTCCAGCACACTGACTGGAGTCTGTTTGCTACCAAGGCCATCCTGAACTCCCACACAGACATTGGTTTGTATACCAGTTCTGTTCTGAGGTACATCAACAGCTGTGTAGACAAGGTCACCACATATAAGAAAATCGAAATATTCCCTAATCAGAAGCCGTGGATGAATCGTCCGCCTACTACTGAAGACGTGTGATGTGGCTTCAGGACTGGGGGCGCGGAAGCTTACAGGTTATCCAGGGCTGAAAAAAGGACATTAAGAGAGCCAAATATCCATAAGCTGTGGATCGAAGAGCACTTCAACAACGCCGACCCTTGACACATGTGGCAAGGATTACAGGCTCTCACTGACCACAAACCTCTTAACTCCACCCTCTCCTCCTGCAGCTCCTTTCTTCCTGATGAGCTAAATCACTTCTATGCTCGCTTTGACTGGGACAACAAACAAACAAGTCACGAAAGCCAGCCTCCCTCCTAGTGACCAACCTCTCTCACTCTCCACCACTGATGTGTGCTTCATGCAGAGCAGGGTGAATGTATGTAAAACTGCTGGTCCTGACGGGATACCTGGGCGGTGCTGTCTTCATGGACATTTTCAATCTGTCCTTAGCTCAATCAGCTGTCCCTAAATTTCTCAAGACAGCCACCATCATGCCAGTGCTAAAGCATTCTGCTGCTGCTACTCTGAATGACGTCCAACCTGTTGCACTCACCCCTATCATCACTAAGGGCTTCGAGAGGGTGGTGAAACCCTGCCTTCCCCCAAACCTGAACCACACCAGTTTGCCTACCCATCCAACAGGTCAACCGAGGACGCCATCTCCACTGCGCTACGCTCAGCTCTGACCCACCTGGACAACAATAACACCTATGTAAGAATGCTGTTTATTGACTATAGTTCAGCAAGCTCCATGACCTTGGCATCAGCACCTCACGATGTAATTGTTTCACTAGCACTTTGATAACCTTGTCCCCAAAGAAATGCACTTTGTGTTGTAAGTCGCTCTGGATAAGAGCGTCTGCCAAATACCTGTAATGTGATGTAATTTGACCCTGGACTTCCCAACCAGCCTTCCCAACAACCTCACCTCCTCCACTCTGACACTGAACACTGGTGTACCGCAGGGCTGTGTGCTGAGCCCTCTCCTCTACTCTCTCTTCACCCAGGACTGCGTTCCTTTGCATGGCTCAAACACCATAATCAAGTTCGCAGACAACAGAACGGTGGTAGGCCTGATCAGTAACAACAGCAAGTCAGCCTGTAGGGAGGAGGCCCAGCACCTAGCGCTGGTGGCGTGATCACTTTGAACAGTGTTTCTTTTCAGCAGCTCCAGCAGAGGTGTGTGAGACTGTGAGGACTGATAAAGGGGGCAGCAGCATTAGCATAGAGGGTGCTGTGTGAAACCCAGACGACCGCGCCTCCTCACCCTGACTCTGTGACTGAGGAACTAGATGGTGTTAAATAAATGACCATCGCCTCTGAACTTAAAAATGCTGAGAAACACAACAGATTAAAAAAAAACTGTTTCTGTTTTAAAAAGCTGTTACTGCAGCTTTTTAAAACAATCAAAAGAAACAGCACGTCTGCAAAGCTGCTTCTATGTTCCTAGAGCTGCTATCAGGTTCCCTCCGGTACCTTCTGTGTCTCTCATTCTGCAGGTCGCTCATGAGCTCAGCCTGTCAGTACAGCAGTTAGATGATCAGGTGAAACAAGTCGAGTGGAGAAAGTCCCATTCATTACCCTTCTTTGGTAACTGCCACACCTGTGTCAGAGTGTAGAGGTGCAGTAAGTATCACACCTGTGTCAGAGGGTAGAGGTGCAGTAACTATCACACCTGTGTCAGAGGGTAGAGGTGCAGTAACTGTCACACCTGTGTCAGAGGGTAGAGGCGCAATAACTGTCACACCTGTGTCAGAGGGTAGAGGTGCAGTAATTGGCGCACCTGTGTCAGAGGGTAGAGGTGCAGTAACTATCACACCTGTGTAAGAGGGTAGAGGTGCAGTAACTGTCACACCTGTGTCAGAGGGTAGAGGTGAAGTAACTGGCACACCTGTGTCAGAGGGTAGAGGTGCAGTAATTGGCGCACCTGTGTCAGAGGGTAGAGGTGCAGTAACTATCACACCTGTGTCAGAGGGTAGAGATGCAGTAACTATCACACCTGTGTCAGAGGGTAGAGGTGCAGTAACTGTCACACCTGTGTCAGAGGGTAGAGGCGCAGTAACTGTCACACCTGTGCCAGAGGGTAGAGGTGCAGTAATTGGCGCACCTGTGTCAGAGGGTAGAGGTGCAGTAACTGGCACACCTGTGTCAGAGGGTAGAGGTGCAGTAACTGTCACACCTGTCTCAGAGGGTACAGGTGCAGTAACTATCACACCTGTGTCAGAGGGTAGAGGTGCAGTAACTATCACACCTGTGTCAGAGGGTAGAGGTGCAGTAACTGCCACACCTGTGTCAGAGGGTAGAGGTGCAGTAACTATCACACCTGTGTCAGAGGGTAGAGGTGAAGTAACTATCACACCTCTCACAGAGGGTAGAGGTGCAGTAACTGTCACACCTGTGTCAGAGGGTAGAGGTGCAGTAACTGGCACACCTGTGTCAGAGGGTAGAGGTGCAGTAACTGGCACACCTGTGTCAGAGGGTAGAGGTGCAGTAACTGGCACACCTGTGTCAGAGGGTAGAGGTGCAGTAACTAGCACACCTGTGCCAGAGGGTAGAGGTGCAGTAACTGGCACACCTGTGTCAGAGGGTAGAGGTGCAGTAACTAGCACACCTGTGTCAGAGGGTAGAGGTGCAGTAACTATCACACCTGTGTCAGAGGGTAGAGGTGCAGTAACTGGCACACCTGTGTCAGAGGGTAGAGGTGCAGTAACTATCACACCTGTGTCAGAGGGTAGAGGTGCAGTAACTATCACACCTGTGTCAGAGGGTAGAGGTGCAGTAACTGGCACACCTGTGTCAGAGGGTAGAGGTGCAGTAACTGGCACACCTGTGTCAGAGGGTAAAGGTACAGTAACTATCACACCTGTGCCAGAGGGTAGAGGTACAGTAAGTATCACACCTGTGTCAGAGGGTAGAGGTGCAGTAACTGGCACACCTGTGTCAGAGGGTAAAGGTACAGTAACTATCACACCTGTGCCAGAGGGTAGAGGTACAGTAAGTATCACACCTGTGTCAGAGGGTAGAGGTGCAGTAACTATCACACCTGTGCCAGAGGGTAGAGGTGCAGTAAGTATCACACCTGTGTCAGAGGGTAGAGGTGCAGTAACTATCACACCTGTGTCAGAGGGTAGAGGTGCAGTAACTGGCACACCTGTGTCAGAGGGTAGAGGTGCAGAGGCACATTTTTGGGGGAGGGGGAGAGGGGCATGGTTTTGTTCTTCACGCATCACTGGCTGTAGGTACAGAGGAGTTTACTCTGCACAACAGCAGCTTAACACAAACAGCACAAATCACACACAGCTCCTTCATTATCTAGCAGCACATCAGTGTACAAGAGACACACACACCTGATCTGTCTTTTCCAGAAACACACCATAATAACTTTGGTTTGACTTATGCTGTTAAGACAGTCTGATTAATATTTTACAGTATGATTTGCAGAAAATTGTCCCATAGCATCTTACAGTTGGCCTGGTGACAAGTGAATTTTTACTCTGAGATGAATCTGTACTTACATGATTCACACAACATCTCATTGTGGAGGTACATGATCTTCTATGTGATAAGGGTGAAGAAAAGCCTGTTTGGCCACCTTAGCTTATTAGCAAGCAGGCTAATGTCACACAGGCCTCTAATGACTTTGTGATGTTTCTGCTGTAAGAGACACAGTCATTAGCAGGCTAATGTCACACAGGCCTCTCATGTCTCTGTGATGTTTCTGCCTGTAAGAGACACAGTCATTAGCAGGCTAATGTCACACAGGCCTCTAATGTCTCTGTGATGTTTCTGCCACTGAGAGACACAGTCATTAGCAGGCTAATGTCACACAGGCCTCTAATGTCTCTGTGATGTTTCTGCCTGTAAGAAACACAGTCATTAGCAGGCTAATGTCACACAGGCCTCTAATGTCTCTGTGATGTTTCTGCCTGTAAGAAACACAGTCATTAGCAGGCTAATGTCACACAGGCCTCTCATGTCTCTGTGATGTTTCTGCCTGTAAGAGACACAGTCATTAGCAGGCTAATGTCACACAGGCCTCTAATGTCTCTGTGATGTTTCTGCCTGTAAAAGACACAGTCATTAGCAGGCTAATGTCACACAGGCCTCTAATGTCTCTGTGATGTTTCTGCCTGTAAAAGACACAGTCATTAGCAGGCTAATGTCACACTAGGTGCATACTCAAAAAGATGTATCCTCCTTCCCTCCACTCTCACCTTATCCTTCTTCTCTCCAATACCTGGACATTTGAGCGAGGGAAGAGACAAGGCAGAGGAGAGGAAGACAAAATTTACGAGTATCGGAATGTAGCCACTCGCTTCATATGACCTCAGAGATGTAGGGCAAGTACAGTGAGAGGAACATTGGGTATATACAGTAAATACAGTATAAAGGACAGAACATGCAGGCAGTAAAACACTCCAGTCCCCCCCCACCTCCCCCGACTCCCATCCAGGCCAGCAGCACTCCCTCTGTGCAGCTGCCAGACTCTCAGCAAAGGACAGAGCAGGACACAGCAGTGTGAGTGTGTAATGGTCAGCTCAACACTGCCATCTTCAGGGCATTATGAGGAATGCATGGTAAAATGAGCAGCAGGAGACGGTCTCAGTCATGTGATCCGATCCTCCTGTATGTTTCAGTGAAGTCTTTATTAAGCCTATTAAGCCTACCCTAATTCTATCATAGAACAGAGTTTAACAGCATCTTGTCTCAATAACATGCACTGAATGCAATATTGCTGGGGTTCTGGGATGCTTCAGTAATGTAGATTTATGCATTTGGGTCGTACAATTTGAAGAGAATTCTACACTAACTTGTTACATTTACCTATTGGATATTTACTAGGGCCATTTTCAATTTGTTGTCTGAATTTACTGAATTTACCTTATTTTATTTTTTTGGATTGTTTGGTTATTTATATTTATTTATTTCAGACCTACTCTTACATAGAAATAAATAACTGGCAGTTATCTCTTGTTTTACCCATTCAGTCCAGTAGGTGGCAGCTCATTACATTTGGGTTGTGATCCCACAGTGTTGCCATTCTAGGGAAAATGCACCATAAATGGAGAATTTTCAAGCCAATGGGGATAATGGGATAATTAACTCGCACTCCAACTCCAACTGCCCAATGGTGTGATATCAGACACTCCCTCCACTAATTCCTTCCTCAGAAATGGAAAAATAAATGATGTGTCAAATCAAGGAATGTAGTTTCAAAGCAAAAACAAGATTGGAAGGAAAAAATAAACAGCGGACAAGTGGAAGGAGAGTGAAGTCACATGGGCAGTGGGTCTCTGTCAGGATGGTAATAACATTGGATTCAGTCACGTGAGGTTCACAAGTTACATTTAATTCATTTCAAAATAAATTTGGCTTATGACGAGAGCTCATGCAAACAAATGAGTTTTTTCCCCCCTCAACAGTTTTGCATTTCTGTTTTACAATTTACATTTTTGTTGTATTTTTACTTTACGTTTTTATTTTTTCATTTTTAAAAGTTAATATATTTGGTTGTATTTATCCTGTAAACCATCCTATAATTCAGCATAGGCTATTATTGTTGGACTTCTTAAAATACGGGATATTTTGACTCAACGATAGCAGAATTTTTCAGTTATCTGGCAACTCCAGCCCACATGAGAACGGAGAGAAGACTTGAAATCGAAACTTTAGCTCAAGACTTCAAGATTAACAAACTGTGCAGCTGTCCATTTTAATCCCGTCCAGATAGAAATCTCAGTAATTTTAAGCAACTGCCCCTGTAATTACTCATTTAAACAGGCTCCTGTGGTTTGTGCTCTCAACACACTCCCCACTACACTCTCAACATGCTACACTGTGCTCTCAACACAGTCCCCACTACTCTCAACATGCTACACTGTGATCTCAACACACTCCCCACTACACTCTCAACACTCTACACTGTGCTGTGCTATTTGCTTTGCTCTCCTTTAGACGCTTGGTCGCCATAAGTGTACGTGGGGCCATTTACACCATCAGTGTTGTGGAGCTATTATGTGACACTCCCATTAATTTCTTTAAGCGACATGACTACATGATGTGGCCTTTCTCTGTGTGTCTCCAGCAGTGAGTGTGTCCTCTGCCCAGCCTGTGGAGCAGGCACATCACAAAGAGGGAGACACTGTCACTTTCCCAACTGCAGTGAGAAATAGTGGTTCTTTCACAGGGGTAGACTCATTGGAGATGAGCTTTACACTCTGCCCACAGCGTTACACTCGAGTCACTGTCAGTGATTCAGGTGTACTGCATGGACAATTGTGCCAAGTTTGACAATGACGGAAATATTTTGATGAACTTATCTAATAGAGTAGCCAACTGTAAGCATAGAATAATAGCTTAGCTAACATCAACTAGCCAGCTAACATTATGGCTATGGCATGGATTAATCAATGTTAGCTAGATCTTTAGTGCCTGGATCCATCATCAAGCTCCCACTCAATAAAACCAAAGAACGCTGTGGGCACATGGAACCCACTCTTCTTGAGTTTCAGAAACAGGTGGTTCCAGAGTAGCAACTGTAAGACCTGTCACACATGCTGGTCATGCTCCTGGTGGGTTTTGGAGAAGATGAGGATGTCATCAAGATAGATAAACACAAACTGGTTCAGCACATCATGGAGGACATAATTTATAAGGACCTGGAAGACAACAGGAGCTTTTACCAGTCTGAACAACATCACTTGGTATTCATACTGACCAGAAGAGGTGTTGAAGGTAGTCTTCACTCATCCCCCTCCCATATGTGGACCAAATTCTAAGTGTACCTTTGCAACACTTATAATCTCATCCACAAATGGGAGGGGAATGAGTGGAAAAGCTACCTTCAACACCTCTTCTGGTCAGTATGAATACCAAGTGATGCTGTTTGGTAAAGACAGTAGCCTCCTGTAGCAGTTTAAAACCCAAAAACATCAGAGAAAAGGGGGTACTGATTCTTCACTATCATCTGCTTTACCTTTGGTTGATGCAAGGCCAAAGACCACCATCGTTCTTTTCAACGAAAAAGTACCCAACTCCAGCCGGAAACATGGATGGCCAGCTGGTTTCAGTGTGCACTGTCCGTGTTGTTAAGTCTCCTCCATGGTCTGACTTCGAAAGTGGTTTTGTACAATAATGTACATGTAGAAACACAATGAATGTTTATTCAAAATCAGGAGAAATTTTTTTAAAGTATTCCTTTTTTTAAGTATTAATACCATATCAGTTGTGTGTTTATGAATATGGGATCTTTGCGTCTCTCTGTGTTACTGGGGTGCATTTTTCTAGTTTCTTCGCCAGCCTTACTGACTCCACCCTGCAGAGAAACACGTTTTTCATGTGTATTGGTGTGGAGAATATCTCATTTATGTCATCAGAGGTCATCATTTGTTTATACGTCATCTCACAAACAATCTGTTTGGCAAAAGGAAACAACATCAAAACTGAAAACCATTGTTTCTAGAGCATCTTTAATTTAGAAATGGGACTCAATAAAATGATTCAAATCCAGTATCCATGTATAGCAGAGATGAAGAGATATCAGATAGAAGTATCTATCCTATGGAGACAGATTAATACAGAAATAGTTAAATCATACGTAGGTGTGTACAACATAGACAAACATTCATATAAACAAATATAGACAGACAGATGGATTATAATGTAGACAATATTATAATAGGTACAAGTATGTAATAATATAGGTAAATGAATATAACATACAGACATCACATATATGTGAATGACACATCCTTGCTTACTAAGACTGGAAGTGGTGAACTGCTCCTCTATTCACTGTGTGCTGGCCTCTGATTGGCTCAGCTGCCCCAGTAGACAGACTTGGACCAATCAGAGGTGACTGTATTGCATGCATTGTGCCAAGCAGTTTACATTGTCATGGAGAACAAGGATGTTTGGCCATGCAGCTAAGGTACTATATCACAGAAAAATATGCATACAGAATATGATTTTCTTATTAGTATTAGTACTGGAGAACCCCAGAGATGCAAACTTTAAGATTTATGAACTGACTGCTCACTAGGACTGAGATATGCAGTGATAGTATAATTACCTGCTCCTTACTGTCACAGAGACAAAACTGTAAGCAACACAAGTCACATTTTCCACTGATAATGAGAAAAAAGCACATGAATCAACATCACTATCAAAGAGTAAAATAGATGAAAATCAACATCATTTGACAGATTGAATAATCTGAACAAAGTGAATGGTTGGAAAATCAATGCAAAGATAGCAGTTCACTGAAAAGGAGAAGCTGGAAGCTGATATAAAGAAAAATAATAAAACCTCTAGGAGATCCTGATTATTGCTGGTTTGATTATTCGTTGATTTATGCAAATTTTTATAACTTATTTCTATTAATAATGTTACATTATTAAAACTGATATATTTTCATACCACCTTCAGAGCTCTGAAAGGCCTCCATTCTGGATGTGTTCCTATCTCAGAGGTTCTACTGTAAAATGGATCTGGGATCCAGGCCTCCCTTTCACTAAGCATCCCTGTCCTATTGGCTGGGGCACCTGTCCATCAGCCTCACTGTCCAATGGAGAAGGCCCCTGAGTCGTTGGACATCTTCTCATCCTGCTTGACGGACAGCTGGCTGCTGCTGTGGCGATAGAGGCCGGGGCCATGAGGCGTGGCAGACAGGATCTGGGACTCCGACACCTGTGAGGGGGGGCAGAGGGAGGCGGGATCTGTGACTGACAGACTGACAGGAAAGGGTTTTTAATTTTTTTGACCCAATTGTGACCTTTCTGTCCAATGTAGGAAAGTAGTCAAATGTCTCCACCTGCTGGTGGGACAGCACAAGGACCGTCATGGCTTTGAATCTGCAGCATTTTAATGACCAGCTGGTCAAATGTGTGTGCTGCTTTTTCCTGAATACTGCTCAGTTTCAGAGGAAATTCAATGCTGGCATCATGTACCTCTTCAAACTTCTTGGCCTTGTATTGTTCCGCCCCTTTCAGGAAGTTCAGAAGAATGATGTCACAAAGAACTGTTCCCTGCAACCAATCAAAGATTTTTTTCAATCCATACAGGTCAGTGAATGGACACGGTAGATGACATTAACAAAAATACCGTGGTGCTGGATGGCATTAACATAAACAATGTATCAATACGATGTGAGACAGATGGCATTAAGGGAAGCACCATAGGGACAATAGATTGCTGTGAGATCGATGACATTAGTAACAGTAGAGTGCTGAGATGGATGACATTAGTAACAGTAGAGTGTTGAGATAGATGACATTAGTGACAGTAGAGTGCTGAGATAGATGACATTAGTAACAGTAGAGTGCTGAGATAGATGACATTAGTAACAGTAGAGTGCTGAGATAGATGACATTACTGACAGTAGAGTGTTGAGATAGATGACATTAGTGACAGTAGAGTGCTGAGATAGATGACATTAGTAACAGTAGAGTGCTGAGATAGATGACATTAGTGACAGTAGAGTGCTGAGATAGATGACATTAGTGACAGTAGAGTGTTGAGATAGATGACATTAGTGACAGTAGAGTGCTGAGATAGATGACATTAGTAACAGTAGAGTGCTGAGATAGATGACATTAGTGACAGTAGAGTGCTGAGATAGATGACATTAGTAACAGCAGAGTGCTGAGATAGATGACATTAGTGACAGAAGAGTGCTGAGATAGATGACATTAGTAACAGTAGAGTGCTGAGATAGATGACATTAGTGACAGTAGAGTGCTGAGATAGATGACATTAGTAACAGTAGAGTGCTGAGATCGATGACATTAGTAACAGTAGAGTGCTGAGATAGATGACATTAGTAACAGTAGAGTGCTGAGATAGATGACATTAGTGACAGTAGAGTGCTGAGATAGATGACATTAGTGACAGTAGAGTCTTGAGATAGATGACATTAGTGACAGTAGAGTGCTGAGATCGATGACATTAGTAACAGTAGAGTGCTGAGATCGATGACATTAGTGACAGTAGAGTGCTGAGATCGATGACATTAGTAACAGTAGAGTGCTGAGATAGATGACATTAGTGACAGTAGAGTGCTGAGATCGATGACATTAGTAACAGTAGAGTGCTGAGATCGATGACATTAGTGACAGTAGAGTGCTGAGATCGATGACATTAGTAACAGTAGAGTGTTGAGATAGATGACATTAGTAACAGTAGAGTGTTGAGATAGATGACATTAGTGACAGTAGAGTGCTGAGATAGATGACATTAGTGACAGTAGAGTGCTGAGATGGATGACATTAGTGACAGTAGAGTGCTGAGATGGATGACATTAGTGACAGTAAAGTGCTGAGATAGATGACATTAGTGACAGTAGAGTGCTGAGATCGATGACATTAGTGACAGTAGAGTGCTGAGATGGATGACAGTAGTGACAGTAGAGTGCTGAGATAGATGACATTAGTAACAGTAGAGTGCTGAGATAGATGACATTAGTGACAGTAGAGTGCTGAGATAGATGACATTAGTGACAGTAGAGTGCTGAGATAGATGACATTAGTAACAGTAGAGTGCTGAGATCGATGACATTAGTAACAGTAGAGTGCTGAGATCGATGACATTAGTGACAGTAGAGTGCTGAGATGGATGACATTAGTAACAGTAGAGTGCTGAGATAGATGACATTAGTAACAGTAGAGTGCTGAGATGGATGACATTAGTGACAGTAGAGTGCTGAGATCGATGACATTAGCAACAGTAGAGTGCTGAGATGGATGACATTAGTGACAGTAGAGTGCTGAGATGGATGACATTAGCAACAGTAGAGTGCTGAGATAGATGACATTAGTGACAGTAGAGCGCTGAGATATATGAGATTAGTAACAATGATTTGTGAGTCTCACCACTCCTACAGACGTGAACGTTGCCACCATGTTGATCAGAGTTGGGATCATGTTGAACTTGCCAGCCTGGAAAAACAAGAGCCACACATATTTCAATAACACTTCAGATTGGGCAAAAACACATGACCACATTAATGTGTTCATAATCATTAGGAATGTGTTTATTAATCACTGTGTATGATTTGCATGTATGTATGTTTCATTGGTGTGTTAGTGAACATGAGTAAATGACACAGTCTATGGCTTGAGGTAAGTTTGACTTTGTAACCACAGCTGATCCCTGATCAGCTCAGATCAGCCTTCCAGGTGACCTTTGACCTGGCACAGGCACCAGGAAGGCAGGCTATAGGGGTTACCAAGATCGACCTGTCTCAAGACACACACAGTGCAATTCACTCATGTACACAAACATATACACAAATCACATGAAGAAATATATAATGATTGACAAAGAAATTAGTAATGATTATAAACTGCACATGAATGTGTTTATAAGCTTTTTTTCTAAAGATTTACCAATATTTCTTTGTCCACAAAACAGCTAAGAACAATCAAAAAAATGAAATGTAAAGGTTTAAATTGTTATTTTTTCTCATTTCATGAAGAGAAGGGAGAAGATCATTGAATATTGAAGGCTTATGAACAGAAATCTGTTCTGGATTTTAGTTTCAGCTGTCTGGCATATTCATGAATGGATATTCAGATGGATAATGGGTGGTCATGGGAGATGTAGTTCCTTAGAGACTCACATTGCCATTGACCAGTACATCAAACCTGATGGCGTAGGCCTTCAGCAGTGTGCGGTACTCTGTCCCGTTCTCCATCTTGTAGTACTCACATTGAAGTAAACTCTGACATAGTAAACTCTATCAGTCCAGCAGGGTAAACTCTATCAGTCCAGAGGGGTAAACTCTATCAGTCCAGCAGGGTAAACTCTATCAGTCCCGCACAGTAAACTCTATCAGTCCAGCACTGTAAACTCTATCAGTCCAGCAGGGTAAACTCTATCAGTCCAGCAGGGTAAACTCTATCAGTCCAGCAGGGTAAACTCTATCAGTCCAGCACTGTAAACTCTATCAGTCCAGCAGGGTAAACTCTATCAGTCCAGCACTGTAAACTCTATCAGTCCAGCAGGGTAAACTCTATCAGTCCAGCAGGGTAAACTCTATCAGTCCAGCACTGTAAACTCTATCAGTCCAGCAGGGTAAACTCTATCAGTCCAGCACTGTAAACTCTATCAGTCCAGCAGGGTAAACTCTATCAGTCCAGCAGGGTAAACTCTATCAGTCCAGCACTGTAAACTCTATCAGTCCAGCACTGTAAACTCTATCAGTCCAGCAGGGTAAACTCTATCAGTCCAGCACTGTAAACTCTATCAGTCCAGCACTGTAAACTCTATCAGTCCAGCAGGGTAAACTCTATCAGTCCAGCACTGTAAACTCTATCAGTCCAGCACTGTAAACTCTATCAGTCCAGCAGGGTAAACTCTATCAGTCAAGCAGGGTAAACTCTATCAGTCCAGCACTGTAAACTCTATCAGTCCAGCAGGGTAAACTCTATCAGTCCAGCACTGTAAACTCTATCAGTCCAGCAGGGTAAACTCTATCAGTCCAGCACTGTAAACTCTATCAGTCCAGCAGGGTAAACTCTATCAGTCCAGCACTGTAAACTCTATCAGTCCAGCAGGGTAAACTCTATCAGTCCAGCACTGTAAACTCTATCAGTCCAGCACTGTAAACTCTATAAGTCCAGCAGGGTAAACTCTATCAGTCCAGCAGGGTAAACTCTATCAGTCCAGCAGTAAACTCTATCAGTCCAGCAGGGTAAACTCTATCAGTCCAGCACTGTAAACTCTATCAGTCCAGCACTGTAAACTCTATCAGTCCAGCAGGGTAAACTCTATCAGTCCAGCAGGGTAAACTCTATCAGTCCAGCACTGTAAACTCTATCAGTCCAGCAGGGTAAACTCTATCAGTCCAGCACTGTAAACTCTATCAGTCCAGCACTGTAAACTCTATCAGTCCAGCAGGGTAAACTCTATCAGTCCAGCACTGTAAACTCTATCAGTCCAGCACTGTAAACTCTATCAGTCCAGCAGGGTAAACTCTATCAGTCCAGCAGGGTAAACTCTATCAGTCCAGCACTGTAAACTCTATCAGTCCAGCAGGGTAAACTCTATCAGTCCAGCACTGTAAACTCTATCAGTCCAGCAGGGTAAACTCTATCAGTCCAGCACTGTAAACTCTATCAGTCCAGCAGGGTAAACTCTATCAGTCCAGCACTGTAAACTCTATCAGTCCAGCAGGGTAAACTCTATCAGTCCAGCACTGTAAACTCTATCAGTCCAGCACTGTAAACTCTATCAGTCCAGCACTGTAAACTCTATCAGTCCAGCAGGGTAAACTCTATCAGTCCAGCAGGGTAAACTCTATCAGTCCAGCACTGTAAACTCTATCAGTCCAGCAGGGTAAACTCTATCAGTCCAGCACTGTAAACTCTATCAGTCCAGCAGGGTAAACTCTATCAGTCCAGCAGGGTAAACTCTATCAGTCCAGCACTGTAAACTCTATCAGTCCAGCAGGGTAAACTCTATCAGTCCAGCACTGTAAACTCTATCAGTCCAGCAGGGTAAACTCTATCAGTCCAGCAGGGTAAACTCTATCAGTCCAGCATTGTAAACTCTGTCAGTCCAGCAGGGTAAACTCTATCAGTCCAGCAGGGTAAACTCTATCAGTCCAGCACTGTAAACTCTATCAGTCCAGCAGGGTAAAGTCTATCAGTCCAGCAGGGTAAACTCTATCAGTCCAGCAGGGTAAACTCTATCAGTCCAGCATTGTAAACTCTGTCAGTCCAGCAGGGTAAACTCTATCAGTCCAGCAGGGTAAACTCTATCAGTCCAGCACTGTAAACTCTATCAGTCCAGCAGGGTAAAGTCTATCAGTCCAGCAGGGTCAACTCTATCAGTCCAGCAGGGTAAAATCTATCAGTCCAGCACTGTAAACTCTGTCAGTCCAGCAGGGTAAACTCTATCAGTCCAGCACTGTAAACTCTATCAGTCCAGCAGGGTAAACTCTATCAGTCCAGCACTGTAAACTCTATCAGTCCAGCAGGGTAAACTCTATCAGTCCAGCACTGTAAACTCTATCAGTCCAGCAGGGTAAACTCTATCAGTCCAGCACTGTAAACTCTATCAGTCCAGCACTGTAAACTCTATCAGTCCAGCAGGGTAAACTCTATCAGTCCAGCACTGTAAACTCTATCAGTCCAGCAGGGTAAACTCTATCAGTCCAGCACTGTAAACTCTATCAGTCCAGCAGGTTAAACTCTATCAGTCCAGCACTGTAAACTCTATCAGTCCAGCAGGGTAAACTCTATCAGTCCAGCACTGTAAACTCTATCAGTCCAGCAGGGTAAACTCTATCAGTCCAGCACTGTAAACTCTATCAGTCCAGCAGGGTAAACTCTATCAGTCCAGCAGGGTAAACTCTATCAGTCCAGCACTGTAAACTCTATCAGTCCAGCAGGGTAAACTCTATCAGTCCAGCACTGTAAACTCTATCAGTCCAGCACTGTAAACTCTATCAGTCCAGCACTGTAAACTCTATCAGTCCAGCAGGGTAAAGTCTATCAGTCCAGCAGGGTAAACTCTATCAGTCCAGCAGGGTAAACTCTATCAGTCCAGCATTGTAAACTCTATCAGTCCAGCAGGGTAAACTCTATCAGTCCAGCAGGGTAAACTCTATCAGTCCAGCACTGTAAACTCTATCAGTCCAGCAGGGTAAACTCTATCAGTCCAGCAGGGTAAACTCTATCAGTCCAGCAGGGTAAACTCTATCAGTCCAGCAGTGTAAACTCTATCAGTCCAGCAGGGTAAACTCTATCAGTCCAGCAGGGTAAACTCTATCAGTCCAGCACTGTAAACTCTATCAGTCCAGCAGGGTAAACTCTATCAGTGCAGCACTGTAAACTCTATCAGTCCAGCAGGGTAAACTCTATCAGTCCAGCAGGGTAAACTCTGTCAGTCCAGCACTGTAAACTCTATCAGTCCAGCACTGTAAACTCTATCAGTCCAGCAGGGTAAACTCCATCAGTCCAGCACTCTAAACTCTATCAGTCCAGCACTGTAAACTCTATCAGTCCAAAAGGGTAAACTCTATCAGTCCAGCAGGGTAAACTCTATCAGTCCAGCACTCTAAACTCTATCAGTCCAGCAGGGTAAACTCTATTAGTCCAGCAGGGTAAACTCTGTCAGTCCAGCACTGTAAACTCTACTCGTCCGGCACTATAAACTCTAAACATGGAAAGCAAAGGGACCTGCCTTTTCTTGCCATAATTACACAGAAAATTTGGCACTGTCTGTTTTGTTAGTTTATCATGTATCAGTTTTTTGCTTAACTGATTTGTGTTTTTATTTTCACTTACAGGAGAACATGAACAGAGAGTAACCCAACCCACCTGTAACCCAACAGGATGATCTCCAAAGAAAACACCCCCAACTGTGGCTTCAGCGATATTTGTGTTGTCTGGCAATGGACCATCGTCATCCCTTACTGAATGTTTGTCATTTTATTGTTGTAACGGTCTTGGACAGTTGTTAGCCTGTAACATTTTCATACTAAACGTATATTAAGAGACTAAACTAATATTAAGCCTTCTGCTTTTGGTCCCAAAAAGCTGTTTAAACACTGAAATCCAGTGCTATGCTCTGCATCGTGCCTCGGGTTTTTAGTTTAGTGAAAGAGAGCAGGGGACAGGCAGAATGATGGATAGATAACAAACTTACTACTGTGGAACTTGCTTTTGTGTCTGCTCATCGCCAAAGCAAACTGTAACAGCCCAGTACTTATGCCGGCTTCAGCAAATGCATCGTAAGTGTTATGCTTCAATGTTTACTGAACAAAAACTAATAAAGTGAGTTATTCATAATAACTTTGTAATATCCTCAGCACATCCTTCATAAGAATTATCTGATTTAACATAAATAACTTTATCAGCCTTGTAAATGCTATTAATATCTCAGGTACCTTGTCATTATTTATATAACTTTACATTACTATCATGTTCTCTCTGCTGTAGTTGATCAGATACTAATATGATTTTACTGTGTGGTGGGCATTTTGAGCATCTATTAATCTTTTTAAATTAATCTGTACTGTAGGCCCACCTCATCACTAAGGGGGACTGCAGACTAACCTGCACTTTCTACCGGTGTATGTGTGTGCTGCCAGTCAGCACTTACTTTCAGTCAAGAGTCCACCACCTAGGTCATTGTTTCAATCCCACCAATTAGTACCCTGGCTTCCTGTCTGACAGCCAAATATACAACACTCTGCAGTCTGAACTGGCACGGCTAGGATACAACACCAGACCGTGGGTAATGTGGTTTGTACTATGGTTAATGTTGCATATTGATGGAATGACCACTGCAATGGGTCATTTATCTTTGTTGATTCTGGACTGAAACTGCCCTGAAATTGAACTACCCATTGTTTAACAATTAGGCTATTACATAGCTATGTAAGAGTATTGCTGTCACTCTGTCAGGAAATAAAACTATTAGGTCCTAATAATAAGGAGGTTTCTCGTTATAACAAGATAAGATCTCATTATTTTGACAAATTTCATTTTGTCGCTTTGACATGAAAATGTTCTCTTTGTAACTAGAACATTTTCTCTTTATTCTGAAATGATTCATTATTTTGTGTTAATGATAAAATTTACAGTTACAAAGGCCAAAAACAAGTCATTCAGAGACTTTAGGAAACTGTGCAATGTGATCTGAGATATAAGGAAAGTCCAACGGGAGTTGAAGAAATTGATAGATTGTACATACAGCAAAAATCAACAACAACAATTTCTTGAAGTTGCTGCAAGTCTCCCCCTACCACCCAAGGGGAAAATTTACATTTGAGGGTTCTCCATTAATACATTTAGATGAAGTTACAGTGCATTCGTTTTTTACGTGAACTTAAAATATGCAAATTCGCTTTATCGCCCCTTGAAACTCGATTCAAAAATTATCGCTTTACGCGACATTACACACTTTAACGCGAGTGGTATTTTTAAAATATTATCTAAAATTCATATTTATACAAAAATCTTTATGAAAGTTAAAAGAACTTAACTGATGATAATGAAAGAACAATGATGTCAAAATGGTAAAAAAAAACAGGTCAACAAAAGTGGAAGTAAAGAACTTAACTGATGATAATGAAAGAACAATGATGTCAAAATGGTAAAAAAAAACAGGTCAAAAAAAAAAAGAACTTAACTGATGATAATGAAAGAACATTGAGGTAAAAACAAAAAAAAAAAGCTGTCACGTTATTTGCAGCTGACTCCTACATATGGTAAAAGTTCAATCCTTACTACGAATTTTCTGAGTAAGTTAGTCGACATTACGTGACCGCAGAACGCATCTCGAGCATTTCCATTCATTTAAATGGGGATATTAGACTTGAATTACGCGGTTTTGCTTTATGCAAGCCTTTTCAGGACCACATCTTTGCGTAAAATGCGAATGCACTGTATACTGCAGTGGTTGTTCAGTTTCATTACAAGATCAAATGTTATGTGCCCTAAGCAGGTCAAAGTTGAATTCACATCACTTATCAACTCATCAAACATATCCAGAGTTTTGGGGAGAAGTGGAAAACACTGTCAAATAAGGAGTGCTTTAGATTTGATATTGTTTAGTGACACATGTTTACGGTGAGCATTTGTTCCAACACTTTGAGATATTTTTGTAACTCAGAGTTACTTTTTGTCATGCAATTACCTAAAATGCTGCATGATAACAAACCTATGTATTTACACCAAATGTAATTATCACATTGTTTCAGTGTCATTCATTAACTGGAGGAAGTACATGATCTTCTACATAATAAGAGTGGAGAAAAGCCTGTGCGGCCATTTAGCATATTAGCAGGCCTCTAATGACTCTGTAACAGTATCTGTAGAACCTATGGAACCTAAATTAGCATACATAGACATTATGAAAAGTTTTGAGCACATTTATCTCTAACATTTTACATGTAAAATCAGGGAAAATGCAAGTCGTATGTACATACCTCATTTTACAAGCCATAGAGCTGGCAAAGGAGCCAGAGAATGTGAATGAATCAAAGGAGCCACAGAGCCACAGAAGCACTGAACTAGTAAACGAGAGCATTGAAAGAGAGAGCCATGAACTGGTCTGAACAGGACTAAACTGGATATAAAGTGTAGTTCAGCCAGTATGTAATACTGTTAGCAGACAGTGGATTGC
This sequence comes from Albula glossodonta, assembly GCA_019788955.1. Lineage (NCBI taxonomy): Eukaryota > Metazoa > Chordata > Actinopteri > Albuliformes > Albulidae > Albula > Albula glossodonta. The sequence goes on along the minus strand of JAFBMS010000654.1, from coordinate 20,284 downwards.
ACATTCCATGGACAAGTGGAATAATTCAGTCATTACAGATAATACAGGGGGTCCTCGACTTACGAATGAGTTCCGTTCCTATGACTTGTCGTAAGTCGATTTTCGACGTAAGTCGGAATTTATACCTAAATTATAATTAATTCTTCCTAAAATGTATACCTAATTACACCTTAAGTCACTCACACTGTACACACAACACAGGAAGGACATATACAATACAGTAATTAAATGAAACAGTAATAAAAAAAATAGAGAACAATTTCTTATCTTTATTTCTGTGGTCGTATTTACGAAACAAACCACTTAGGTCGAAACTAGGTTTTTTAAATACTTTATGGGAGTGCTTTGTAACCATGAAACGACGTAACTCGAGACCGTCGTAACCCGAGGACCCCCTGTATTTTGTAAACATAATGATAATAATAATAATAATACGTTTATTTTATAAATATAGTGCCTTTCTCAAACCCAAGGACACTTTACAAAAACAAACTAAAAAAAAGAAACAATGATACTACAAGATATGTTACAAAAATTTAAAATGAAGGCATAATCTAATTGTCTGTTTGTTTGTTTTTTCCTTTTTCCCCATTAAATCATGAGTAACAGGGCATTTTATGCTCTTCAGTCTTTTCCACAGTTCAGCATCTTGCAGTAAAATTGTCTTCCCAAGTTAAGTGTTAATGCTCAACTAAGTTTTTTTTTTTTTTTTTATATTGCATGCAAACAGATATGGGGAGCTATTTCACCAGCTGGGAAGATACCAAAACTTTTGCAATATCCATCTCATATAGCCATTTAAGCCAAAGCTTACACTGACTTCCCTAAAGTAAAAAAAATACACAAAATATGTGGTGCGACCTTAATGTGATTTAAAACAATACAGCGTAATTTCCATGTTGTTAGGCTGGGAAGCATGTGAGCAGAAAAAATCATATCATAAGGGTTTGTAAAGTGGTTGTTGGGCACCACCAATTTTGTCCCTTTTTTTAGTCTGTGAAAGTAATAGCCATTTTCGAACACTTGTTCACTGATAGAGATGGAGACATGACATTTTCATCACAAAAACACAAAATGTATGACTATTCTCTTTTGAGTAGGAATGCTGAGAAATATTTGAAAACGTTTGCTGTCACAGCCATTTCCATGTCATGAGGGATCTTAAATGTTAGTTGCTGCGGCTGGCGGGAACTAACACTGCAATCTTTTGAATTTAGTGTACTTGGAGTAGAATCATCCTTTTCCAAGCCTAGGGCTACACCACTGGCATATATGCCTTGAGAACAGAATTGTGAAGCCATCTCTTGTCGCATTGCAAGTGCCAAGCCAAAGCGAAGTTTTGGATGCCATGGAAGAGCAGAAGTGGGTCTACAAGCCAAGGCAGATGGCCAGACCCTCCAACTGCCCTAAACAAAAGACACTACTTCCTGTTCTGTCTGTTCAAGACCGTAGGGGGCAGTATGCATTTTTCAGCTTTACTGCCATACTGTTGCCTTTTTGAGAAAATGCACCATAAATATGAAACTTTCAAATTGAAAGGGAAAATAGACTGCTGAAATGGGATTTTGCAATGGTATAATGTCTTTATGCTTCCAAGGCTTCAATTGGACCTCCCTGTCAGATCCCTGGTTTCCAATTCTCCAGTTACAACATTTTACATGATTAAGAAAGAAAAAACTGATCCCCCACACATATTAAATCAATCTGCAATTGAGATAAATCACCTGTTAGCAGTTCACGACAGAGTAACAGGCCTAGGCTTTCCAATTTACTGTTTTTAGATTGTCATTTAAAGTGCATGTATTTGCTTGCATTTATTCTGAAATCATCAAATAATTTAGCATTAACTATTACTGTTGGATACCTCACTCTATGATAGTGGAATTTCTCAGCTATCTGGCAACCCCCTCATGTATAAGAAGGGAGGGAAGACGTGAAACCGAAACTTGAACTCAAGACTTCACAATTAACAACCTACACAGCTGTCCAACAATGAAGAACATTTTTTTAATATGTCTGACTCTCACTGCTGGTATGTAGTATAGTCATTATTCCTTCTTTTTATTTATCATAAATACTGTGCATGCATTTCAATGTATGCCCTACATATATATTATTGAAAAAAAATGTTCTTAAATATATGATGAACTGCATATATGCAAATACTTGAAAAATTAGTTTCTCAGTGCATGATGCAATACATATATTTTGAACTGTGTTCCAATTCATATGGAATATGGAAAATAATGCAGGACTGTAATTTTCCCCAACTAATTATGTACTCTGCCATCATTTTCTGTGATATCATACTGTGCTGTAACACTTGAGATTTGGGAAATCAGCCAAATCTCTGATTCACTTGTATCCGCCAATTTCAATCAGCGCCCAATTGATCAGTGCATCCTTTGCATTCATCATCTCAGTGTCTTTTCTCTCCACAGTTGTGTCTCAGCCCACAGTTCCTGTGTCTCAGCCCAATGCCACAGTTATCAAATTTAGCACTGCACTACTCTGGTACCCCTGTCAATTGCTGTGCACTGTGGACAATGGGACAGCAGTGACCCTGTCCTGGTACAAAGAGGGGAAGAAGAAGAGCCGTATCTACACCCCTCCTTTTGACGCTCCTTTACAACTGTCTGGAACTGTGCATGCCATTGGCAACTTCACCTGTGAGGCTAAAAACTCCATCAGCAACAAGACAGTCTCAATCACTGTTGGGGCTGAATGTGAAGGTAAGTTTAAAGTATGTTGGCACCATGTCCACAAATATCATGCGTCTGTATCTAGGGTGACAGTTTTACTGTTTTCAGGGAAATTGTTTTGTAGAAGAGTTAAAATGAGTTTTTTGCTAAAAGTTAATGTTGGGCCACAGCTTCAAAACCCAAAGCACCACCTGCAGCATGTTGGTGTTATTCACCCTGAGTTTCTCTTACTAATAATAAATGCCTTCTGTTTATTTTCTTAAAATTTGTCCACAGGTGGAGCACCGAAGATTCTTTGGATTCTTGGCATTATTTTAATGATTCCTCTTGCTGCTGGCTGTCTGTATACCTTTTTGCGTTGCTGTAAGTATCACTCCTGTTCCTAATCACACACAGAGTCCCTCTCTGCCAGTAACAGAAGGGTCTGAGTGTCTGTATTACACGAAGTATCACTCCTGTTCCTAATCACACACAGAGTCCCTCTCTGTCAGTAACAGAAGGGTCTGAGTGTCTGTATTACAGTATCACTCCTGTTCCTAATCACACACAGAGTCCCTCTCTGTCAGTAACAGAAGGGTCTGAGTGTCTGTATTACAGTATCACTCCTGTTCCTAATCACACACAGAGTCCCTCTCTGTCAGTAACAGAAGGGTCTGAGTGTCTGTATTACAGTATCACTCCTGTTCCTAATCACACACAGAGTCCCTCTCTGTCAGTAACAGAAGGGTCTGAGTGTCTGTATTACAGTATCACTCCTGTTCCTAATCACACACAGAGTCCCTCTCTGTCAGTAACAGAAGGGTCTGAGTGTCTGTATTACAGTATCACTCCTGTTCCTAATCACACACAGAGTCCCTCTCTGTCAGTAACAGAAGGGTCTGAGTGTCTGTATTACAGTATCACTCCTGTTCCTAATCACACACAGAGTCCCTCTCTGTCAGTAACAGAAGGGTCTGAGTGTCTGTATTACTGTGTCACTCCTGTCCCTAATCACACACAGAGTCCCTCTCTGTCAGTAACAGAAGGGTCTGAGTGTCTGTATTACAGTAAGTATCACTCCTGTTCCTAATCACACACAGAGTCCCTCTCTGTCAGTAACAGAAGGGTCTGAGTGTCTGTATTACTGTGTCACTCCTGTTCCTAATCACACACAGAGTCCCTCTCTGTCAGTAACAGAAGGGTCTGAGTGTCTGTATTACAGTATCACTCCTGTTCCTAATCACACACAGAGTCCCTCTCTGTCAGTAACAGAAGGGTCTGAGTGTCTGTATTACAGTATCACTCCTGTTCCTAATCACACACAGAGTCCCTCTCTGTCAGTAACAGAAGGGTCTGAGTGTCTGTATTACAGTATCACTCCTGTTCCTAATCACACTCAGAGTCCCTCTCTGTCAGTAACAGAAGGGTCTGAGTGTCTGTATTACAGTATCACTCCTGTTCCTAATCACACACAGAGTCCCTCTCTGTCAGTAACAGAAGGGTCTGAGTGTCTGTATTACAGTAAGTATAACTCCTGTTCCTAATCACACACAGAGTCCCTCTCTGTCAGTAACAGAAGGGTCTGAGTGTCTGTATTACAGTATCACTCCTGTTCCTAATCACACACAGAGTCCCTCTCTGTCAGTAACAGAAGGGTCTGAGTGTCTGTATTACTGTGTCACTCCTGTCCCTAATCACACACAGAGTCCCTCTCTGTCAGTAACAGAAGGGTCTGAGTGTCTTTACATATGCAGCTTCAACTTAAATACCTGGTCACATGATCCCATTTCTGCTGCTCATATCTACCATAAAGCTTTATCACCTGCATACTGAACGAACTTGATTTTAGAAGAAGCAGACAAATGGAGGTACGTGTTATTACCTTGTTTGTTTATGTGAGAGAGTCAATCAGCACGTGGCTTGTGGATACACATGGAACACATCGTCTGAGATGTTCCAGAATGAGAAATGTTTTTCACAAAGTGGTGGACATTTTTAACATTGATTATAGTAATTATTTTTAAATAATTAAATCTGGACACTAGGTTAGTAGGAGGACATACCTTTTTTATTATTAATTATTGTAGTTTCTTAAAAGTTTCTTTCCAAAGTTATTGTGCTCAGATTTTTGGCTTTGTGTATGAATTTGGATTCTGAAAGGCACAGCGACTGTTGTAAAAATGATTAATTCATATTTATTTTCCTTACAGTGCTATGTTCAGAGTAATGAGGTAAGTTTTCTTTGATTAATATTTACATACATAAAGCAGGGATGTAGCAGTGTACAGCACTGTAAACTCTATCAGTCCAGCAGGGTAAACTCTATCAGTCCAGCACTGTAAACTCTATCAGTCCAGCAGGGTAAACTCTATCAGTCCAACACTGTAAACTCTATCAGTCCAGCATTGTAAACTCTATCAGTCCAGCACTGTAAACTGTATCAGTCCAGCAGGGTAAACTCTATCAGTCCAACACTGTAAACTCTATCAGTCCAGCATTGTAAACTCTATCAGTCCAGCACTGTAAACTGTATCAGTCCAGCAGGGTAAACTCTATCAGTCCAGCAGGGTAAACTCTATCAGTCCAGCAGGGTAAACTCTATCAGTCAAGCAGGGTAAACTCTATCAGTCCAGCAGGGTAAACTCTATCAGTCCAGCACTGTAAACTCTATCAGTCCAGCAGGGTAAACTCTATCAGTCCAGCAGGGTAAACTGTATCAGTCCAGCACTGTAAACTCTATCAGTCCAGCAGGGTAAACTCTATCAGTCCAGCAGGGTAAACTCTATCAGTCCAGCACTGTAAACTCTATCAGTCCAGCAGGGTAAACTCTATCAGTCCAGCAGGGTAAACTCTATCAGTCCAGCACTGTAAACTCTATCAGTCCAGCAGGGTAAACTCTATCAGTCCAGCAGGGTAAACTCTATCAGTCCAGCACTGTAAACTCTATCAGTCCAGCAGGGTAAACTCTATCAGTCCAGCACTGTAAACTCTATCAGTCCAGCAGGGTAAACTCTATCAGTCCAGCACTGTAAACTCTATCAGTCCAGCACTGTAAACTCTATCAGTCCAGCACTGTAAACTCTATCAGTCCAGCAGGGTAAACTCTATCAGTCCAGCACTGTAAACTCTATCAGTCCAGCAGGCTAAACTCTATCAGTCCAGCACTGTAAACTCTATCAGTCCAGCAGGGTAAACTCTATCAGTCCAGCACTGTAAACTCTATCAGTCCAGCAGGCTAAACTCTATCAGTCCAGCACTGTAAACTCTATCAGTCCAGCAGGGTAAACTCTATCAGTCCAGCAGGGTAAACTCTATCAGTCCAGCACTGTAAACTCTATCAGTCCAGCAGGGTAAACTCTATCAGTCCAGCAGGGTAAACTCTATCAGTCCAGCACTGTAAACTCTATCAGTCCAGCAGGGTAAACTCTATCAGTCCAGCAGGGTAAACTCTATCAGTCCAGCACTGTAAACTCTATCAGTCCAGCAGGGTAAACTCTATCAGTCCAGCAGGGTAAACTCTATCAGTCCAGCAGGGTAAACTCTATCAGTCCAGCACTGTAAACTCTATCAGTCCAGCACTGTAAACTCTATCAGTCCAGCACTGTAAACTCTATCAGTCCAGCAGGGTAAACTCTATCAGTCCAGCACTGTAAACTCTATCAGTCCAGCAGGCTAAACTCTATCAGTCCAGCACTGTAAACTCTATCAGTCCAGCAGTGTAAACTCTATCAGACCAGCACTGTAAACTCTATCAGTCCAGCAGGGTAAACTCTATCAGTCCAGCAGGGTAAACTCTATCAGTCCTGCACTGTAAACTCTATCAGTCCAGCACTGTAAACTCTATCAGTCCACCCTAAACGTGGGAAGCACAGGGATCTGCCTTGTCTTGCAATTGTTCCTTAAAAAATTTTGGCATTGTTTTTTTTGTAGTTAATCCTGTCAGTCTTTCTTTTAATTGATTTTTGCTTTTATTTTCACTTACAGGAAAACATGGACAGAGAGGAAACCTACCCACCAATATCCCAACAGGAAGATATCCCAAGTAAACACCCCTTCCTATGGCTTCAGCGATATTTGTGTTGTCTGGAATTGGGCCACTGTCATCCCTTACTAAATCTTTGTGATTTTATTGTAAAGGTCTTGGACAGTAGTTGGTCTGTAGCATTCTTGTACCCAACTAACATTGAGAGACTAAACTAATACTACGCCTTCTGCTGATGGTTAAATTGCCACTGCAAAACAGTACTACGCCTGCATCATGCCTCAGGGGTTTTTAGTTGAGTGTGAAAGAGAGAGGGGGACAGGCAGAATGACGGATAGATAACATACTCACTACTGTGGAACTTGCTTTTGCAAAAGCAAACTGTAACAGCCCAGTACTTATGCCGGCTTCAGCAAATGCATCTTAACTGTTATGCTTCAATGTTTACTGAACAAAAACTAATAAAGTGAATTTATTCATAAAAGCTTTATAATTGCATGTCCTCCATAATTATGTGATTTAACGTTACATTATTTCACATCACCCCAATGAACAGAGAAGGGCCTTATGAATGTAAATAATCTCAGGTTCCATGTCATTTTTCATATAGTATGGGCACCGACTGTTCTCTCCATTGTAGTCAATAAGACACTATGTATCCTGATTTCCCTTCACACACCACTGGTGTGTGTGCTGCCAGCCAGCACTTTCACTCAACAGTCCACCATCTAATTATAATAATGCAAAGGTCATTGTTTCAGAGGAGATAATCCTCATGCACAGAATGCAAATTCTGACAATCCCACCAATCAGCACCTTCCCTTCCTGTCTAATCGCCAGCTACTCAGCACTCTGCATTTTGCACTAGCACAGCCAGAATAATAGCACCAGCCTGTGGGTAATATGGTTTGTACCATGGTTAATGTTGCAGATTGATGGAATGACCACTGCAGTTTGTTGTAATAGCAATAACTGGGTTTTGTCTCTGCTTCTTGTTAAAACTAACTGTATGCACATTTTAAGATGGCCTGTGTAGATTTCTGAATTCACACAGTTGGTCTGTGTGTATCCACCTGCCGGGTTACTCGTCCACTTTTTTTTTTTTTTTTTAATTAAAGTAGTGATCATGTAAGCAAAAAAGTAATTGGCATTATTCACCACAGTTTTTAAAAAAATGTCGAATTTTTTTCTGTTATGGCAGCAAATTATTGCAGACAGCAGCAAACAAGAAAAAAAGCAGAGCAGGGTAATTTCCTTGCAGAGTTAATGTCCTTATGGAATACTGTAATACTCTTAGACTTTAAGAGGGAATGTTTATCGTTAGTGACCGTGCACTGCTCTAATACTGCAGTGTGACGATAAAGCCCAAGTGATAACTTTCCACAGACACGGTACAAGCTAAGCCAAGCACACTTCTCATCCCCTGGATGACTTTGTTGCTCCACTTGTACAATTACATTGAAACCACATAGCATACTGAAATGTGTAAGTAGTGCATTCAGTACATTAAAATGCAATGTGCATGTGCTGTATAAAATTAGGATAAAACATGAGGTTCAAAATAAGGTGAAAATAAATAAACATGTAAATAAATGAAAATTAAAAATCAGTCAATCAATGTCCTGGCACAAAAGCAAAGCTAAAAGGTACATTTTTAATAAGCTCAAAAAAAACCCAAAAACAACAGAAGTAGCTGACCTTAGATCCAGCGGGAGATTTTGGATCCCAGGGACATATTTCCTGTTGTATAGTTTATTTTTTATAAACAGTTCTGTAAATTACTGAAATAATATTATCCTTTAACTAGACTTTAAATATATAATTTTTCTACAGTTTGGCAAGATAATACTGAACTTTATTGTTCCCAAAGTAATTTTCTACTTCTAGAAATGAAGCAACACCACCACAATATCCGCCTGGGTGTAAATGTCATGCTAGCTATCACGTAGAAGCAGCTCTCACACAGGAACCAGGGCATGTATGTGTTTGTGTAATAAACCAAACCACAGAGAGACATACGTGACAGAATTCAGGTGTCTTATGTGTGTATTTAGAAACTATCAGACGTGTGTGCATTGTCCATGTTGTTAAGTCTCCTCCATGGTCTGACTTTGAAAGTGGTTTTGTACAATAATGTACTTGTAGAAACACAATGAATGCCTATTCAAAGTCAGGAGAAATTGCATCTAGCAACATGGCTAGTAAGGTTGAAAATGGATGGAATTTGCAAGCAAATTCTTTTTTTGTCAGCAAACTCCTTGGCTAGCATGTGGAATCCACCAGATTGAACATTTGAAGTATGGATAATTAGAACAGAGCCCAGAGAGAGATCAGACAGGCTTAATACTTAAAGCTTTAGTCTTTGACAAAAATCCACTCATGCTCCAGACCTTTTCCACTGTGAGAGGACCCCAAAGCACTATGGGTCTGAAAGGTAGCTGTAAAAAAAGCCCAAATGAGAAAAGAAAACAGACTAAAAAGGAGTTAAACAGAAACTGGACATCTGAGATGTGGAGTAAAGATCTATGGACTGAGGAGTGTAAATTTGGAATTTTAGATGTAACAGAAGGCAGTATGATGTAACAGAGGGCAGTATGATGTAACAGAAGGCAGTATGATGTAACAGAGGGCAGTATGATGTAACAGAAGGCAGTATGTATGCTGCCGAAGCAGTGGCAGAATCCCTGAGCCTTATCTGCCATCCTCAGTCAAGCCTGCTGAACGATGAATACATGTTTGGGGATGTATAACCACCTCTGGACTGGGTGATTCATTTTTTTAATTGAAGAATGAACTGTAATAAATAAAAATCATATTAACAAACCTTAACACGTCATGTATTGCAATGCCCTCTGAAAAATGTTTGAGCTGGACACAAATTGATTCTACAGCAAGATAAGGACCCCAAAGTGCACTACTTTAAAGATGAAGACATACTTATCAAACAAAGAAGTTGATGGAGTTCTCAGAGCAACGGACTGACCACCCCAGAACCCAGACCTCAACACCATGGAATGTGTTTGGGGTTACTTGGATCATAAGAAGCACAAAATGCAACCAATTTCCAGGACTGAACTGTGGAGGTGTTGACAAGAGGCATGAAAAAATATCCTTGCTAATTCCTTTTTAAAAAATCAAAACAACTCACCAGAAATAAATTGAAGCTGTCATTAAGACACTGACAAAGGGTGACACACCGAATGCTGAAAGAATGATATATGTAGTTGTGGAGGATTTTGTGTAATTTTGCATGATAACTCAAAACTTTTACAACAAAGAGTAAACAGGAGGGGGCAATAAAACTGGCTGTCATGTGACAGGATGTCCCTGTCCTCAGATGAACTGGTGGGAAACTCAGAAACAGGAAGTTTGCAGTTAACCTACAGAGGGTGCTTCTGAAGTGTTGGATGGATGAAACTGAAGGTTGGTGAACATGACATCACAGTAAAGATGGAAAGTTCAATCTGTGACACCTCTGTGCTTGCTGACACTTGTTTCTCATGAGAATGATTTTTACAAAACCAGTCGCTTTTTGTATTCAATGAGACCACAGCTCTGTTTTCAGTGAGACTCAGTTTGAACGTGTTCTATATTTCCATATGTGATGCCTTAGTAGTATTAGATGTAAATTTAGTGTAGTTTTAGTGTAACTTTATCTCCTGGCTCTTGTAAACTGCATATGTTCGTATACAATTTCACATAATACACACCTCTGTATTTACATCAGAATAAGTGAACCGGCCCTAAATTTGTTCCAGGTCTCCAGTATAGTCTTGTTTAACAATTAGATAAGCTCTCATTATTTAAACAAATTTAATTTTATTGTTTTATTGTAAAAAATATCCTAGACAGTTTTCTCATTATTTTGACATGATGCATTGTGTAGCTTAAATCCTAACATTTTCAGTTACAAGTAGACCATAAAATTGAAATTACAAACAATTTATTCAGAGACGTTTTGCACAGTCTCAGCAAGGAAAGAGTCAAATTACTGAACCTATGTTTACTTAGCAAAGCACACAGGGGTGATCATTAATACATTTATTATCATATTAATACATATATTTTACCCCTTTTAGATTTATAAAAGGGCTCAACAAGGTTAACTACAATACATTTTAGGGTGAGTTCAGTCTGTAGGACAAGGGGACATAAATGGAAACTAGGTAAGAGTAAGTTCCGCACTGATATATGGAAGTATTATTTCACGCAATGAGTTATCAATACATGGAATGGGTTGCCAGGTCATGTAGTTGAGGCAGAGACCCTTGCTGTGTTCAAGTCCAGATTTGATGAAGTCTTGGATATTCCTCAGTTGAAATGGTGAGCTTAGTTTGGCCAAACGGCATGATCTCATATTAATATGTTCATATGTAATATTATACCATATTCTGTAGACATTAAATCCTGGGAACTCCGTACTCTGTGGGTGTTGTGTCTTGTTTTTCTTCTCTTGTTGGCCCTTCACTAATGAATATTGTGAGTTTTGTGTTGAATAGTAGTTATATATAAACCATTTTCCTTTTCAGAACCTCTCAGTTCACACCAAGGAGCTCCTTTTAACTTTGCACCTCAACACCGCCTCCTAGAGGGGATTATGAGGAGTGCATGTTTAAATGAACAGCAGGAGAGGGTTTTACTGGTGTCAGCTGATCCTGCTGTAGACCTGCATTCTGCAGTTTATTTACACCGCACCTCACAGACAATCTGTGATTCAAATCCAGTATGTGTCTATAACAGAGATAAGAGATTATAGCAGATAGATACCGATGTATAACTAAAACACATTAAAATAGAAAAAGCCAAATTATAAACAGGTGTATATCACACATACATACATTTAACTTACATTTAAATATGCACATTATTATAATAGGCAGATGGTTTATAATTCAGAAAAGATTGTAACAGATACAGGTATGTAATAAGATAGGTACATGTATATAACATACTGATATAACATATAACTTATGTACATTACACATCATTGTTTACTAAGACTGGAAGTGGTGAACTGCTCCTCTATTCACTGTGTGCTGGCCTCTGATTGGCTCAGCTGCCCCAGTAGACAGACTTGGACCAATCAGAGGTGACTGTATTGCATGCATTGTGCCAAGCAGTTTACATTGTCATGGAGAACAAGGATGTTTGGCCATGCAGCTAAGGTACTATATCACAGAAAAATATGCATACAGAATATGATTTTCTTATTAGTATTAGTACTGGAGAACCCCAGAGATGCAAACTTTAAGATTTATGAACTGACTGCTCACTAGGACTGAGATATGCAGTGATAGTATAATTACCTGCTCCTTACTGTCACAGAGACAAAACTGTAAGCAACACAAGTCACATTTTCCACTGATAATGAGAAAAAAGCACATGAATCAACATCACTATCAAAGAGTAAAATAGATGAAAATCAACATCATTTGACAGATTGAATAATCTGAACAAAGTGAATGGTTGGAAAAGCAATGCAAAGATAGCAGTTCACTGAAAAGGAGAAGCTGGAAGCTGATATAAAGAAAAATAATAAAACCTCTAGGAGATCCTGATTATTGCTGGTTTGATTATTCGTTGATTTATGCAAATTTTTATAACTTATTTCTATTAATAATGTTACATTATTAAAACTGATATATTTTCATACCACCTTCAGAGCTCTGAAAGGCCTCCATTCTGGATGTGTTCCTATCTCAGAGGTTCTACTGTAAAATGGATCTGGGATCCAGGCCTCCCTTTCACTAAGCATCCCTGTCCTATTGGCTGGGGCACCTGTCCATCAGCCTCACTGTCCAATGGAGAAGGCCCCTGAGTCGTTGGACATCTTCTCATCCTGCTTGACGGACAGCTGGCTGCTGCTGTGGCGATAGAGGCCGGGGCCATGAGGCGTGGCAGACAGGATCTGGGACTCCGACACCTGTGAGGGGGGGCAGAGGGAGGCGGGATCTGTGACTGACAGACTGACAGGAAAGGGTTTTTAATTTTTTTGACCCAGTTGTGACCTTTCTGTCCAATGTAGGAAAGTAGTCAAATGTCTCCACCTGCTGGTGGGACAGCACAAGGACCGTCATGGCTTTGAATCTGCAGCATTTTAATGACCAGCTGGTCAAATGTGTGTGCTGCTTTTTCCTGAATACTGCTCAGTTTCAGAGGAAATTCAATGCTGGCATCATGTACCTCTTCAAACTTCTTGGCCTTGTATTGTTCCGCCCCTTTCAGGAAGTTCAGAAGAATGATGTCACAAAGAACTGTGCCCTGCAACCAATCAAAGATTTTTTCAATCCATACAGGTCAGTGAATGGTCATTAGTGACAGTAGAGCGCTGAGATCGATGACATTAGTAACAGTAGAGCACTGAGATCGATGACATTAGTAACAGTAGAGCGCTGAGATATATGAGATTAGTAACAATGATTTGTGAGTCTCACCACTCCTACAGAAGTGAACGCTGCCACCATGTTGATCAGAGTTGGGATCATGTTGAACTTGCCAGCCTGGAAAAACAAGAGCCACAAATATTTCAGTAACACTTCAGATTGGGCAAAAACACATGAACATGTGTGGCCACATGAATGTGTTCATAATCATTAGGAATGTGTTTATTAATCACTGTGCATGATTTGCATGTATGTATGTTTCATTGGTGTGTTAGTGAACATGAGTAAATGACACAGTCTATGGCTTGAGGTAAGTTTGACTTTGTAACCACAGCTGATCCCTGATCAGCTCAGATCAGCCTTCCAGGTGACCTTTGACCTGGCACAGGCACCAGGAAGTCAGGCTATAGGGGTTACCAAGATCAACCTGTCTCAAGACGCACACAGTGCAATTCACTCATGTACACAAACATATACACAAATCAAATGAAGAAATATATGATGATTGACAAAGAAATTAGTAATGATTATAAACTGCACATGAATGTGTTTATAAGCTTTTTTTCTAAAGATTTACCAATATTTCTTTGTCCACAAAACAGCTAAGAACAATCAAAAAAATGAAATGTAAAGGTTTAAATTGTTATTTTTTCTCATTTCATGAAGAGAAGGGAGAAGATCATTGAATATTGAAGGCTTATGAACAGAAATCTGTTCTGGATTTTAGTTTCAGCTGTCTGGCATATTCATGAATGGATATTCAGATGGATAATGGGTGGTCATGGGAGATGTAGTTCCTTAGAGACTCACATTGCCATTGACCAGTACATCAAACCTGATGGCGTAGGCCTTCAGCAGTGTGCGGTACTCTGTCCCGTTCTCCATCTTGTAGTACTTGGCATACCTTACAGTAAAAAACAGATGGTTAAAAGGAGACGTTTTTTACATTTTCCCAAGTCATATCAGTCCCACCATCTGCAAACCTCCTTATAGACTCTGGAGGAAGTGGTCATGCCAGTCCTGGGGTTCCCATGGCAGCAGGCCCTGTGTTCTCTCTCACTGTAGGCTGGAGAGCAGTGAGATAAAAACCTTCTGGCCTGTCTCAACAAGCTCCGTCAACGTATACACTGCTCCACAGCAGGTTTCCTGCTCCACGGCATGAAAGCATAGGATATCCACAATATTAAAAGATATTTATAAAACATGAGATGAAAAATATAAAGACAGGAAGTAGCAAAGATGGAGAAAAATAGGCAATCACACCACACACTCCGACAAGAGTATGTGTGTATGATCTGATAAAAAGAATATAAATAAAAAAACACCTATGCAAGGACTGTGAAATTAAATGACCATATGGTAGGAGCTTTTTAATTACGGATAAGATCATGCTGTGTGCTCCAGCTGACCAATGTTCAAATTTACTGCTGTTTAGAGGAGTCTTCAGTAAGAAGTGTTGTGATTGCATTACAGTCAATTAGCTGATGCTTTTATCCAAAGAGACTTACAGTTGATTATGCCAGCTAAGGGCCAATTCCTGGGGCTTGAACTATCAACCTCAAGCGTCCCAGTTATGGTACCTTAGCCACTAGACTACAGGCTGTCCCCATTCGGCAGTGTTTAGCAGGAGAGCTGTGATTAGGCAGTGAGTAGTGGGCATGTCCAGCACCTGAAGTTGTATCCTGGAGACACGCTGTTTTTCTGGGACATGGCGTCCAGGCGTGTGAAAGAATAAGTGGGGTTGCAGCTGTCATCTGATTGGTCCAAATCACACATCCATCCAATCTTTATACCAATCACTCCTCCCTGAGAGAGACAGGGTTAGTTATGCATTTTAAATGATTTATTTTTTTATGATTTATTTCGGCCCAGTAACTTATATTGTATGGAATTGTCTCTGCATGTACTGTATGTGTATGTACATATGTCTTTTTTCCCTACTACAATAAAAATGAAATGTGTATTATGTTATTTGTATTGGTTATCATACGTTGGACATTGTTCATTATCTGTGTTATTTCACATATCCTGTATCATTTTTATTGTGGTAATAGGAATATTGTTTACGTTACTTTAGTAAATCAAACCTTAACTGACCTTGTGGGCGAGGGTGGAGAAGTTCTGGTGGGCAAATCGCACCACGTCCCCCACCCTGAAAATGGGGCAGTAGGTGTTGTTCACTGGGTCAAAGTTACACTTCTTTATGTATGCAGCGGTGATGGTGGGCAGGAAATTACC
>JAFBMS010000653.1:25000-73163 GCA_019788955.1 Albula glossodonta | reverse complement strand
CACACACACACTCACTCACACACTCACACACACGCACACACACACACACACTCACTCACTCACTCACTCACTCACAGAATGTTTTGTTGTTATGGGCCTCCTTATGTCTGTCAGACACAGAAGGCGTCAGACAGTCAGGCCCTCATTCCAGCAGTCCGCCATGGTGGTGGTACACTCATGGGTTGGGATGCTTTGCTGCATCAGGACCTGGAAAACAGGCCATCATTGACAGAACAATCTGCATGGGAGAACTCCACAGGAGAACGTCAGGCCAGCTAACCGTGTGTGACGCTGAAGACGAAGAGCAGCCGGGTCACGTCCAGCAAGACAACCATCCGAAACACAACGGAACCTCAGCATCAGAGCAGGTGAAAAACAGGTTTTAAATGGCCTGATGGAAGTCCAGTCCTAATCCCCATTGATTCCTTTTGACCCTAATCCCTGGTCATCACTTTCCGAGCTGAAAGGTGCAGTTCAAGCCTGAAAACCTGCAAGTGTCACACAGTAAGCACTTCTGCAGGGAGGGGGGCAGAATCACTCCACAGCCCTGACAGATGCTGATCAAGGGCTACAGGAAGTGTGTGGCTGCAGTCATTGCTGCTGAACGTTTAGCGTCAAATGAATTCAGGAAATCAGAAGTACTTCTCATTGTTACTGTCCAGCTTCAGATCTGCTCCACAGCAAGCTCCCTCACGTTTTCACTCATGTCTGACTCTGAGCTCCAGATCCAGCATGTTTCAGCGCTTCCTCTTCGCTCGGAAAACAAATTCTGCTTCACATACGGTTTTGGATTTCCGTGCCAAGAGAGAGACGCCGAAACATCTTCCCTCCCATGATCCCCGTGTACGCCAGTGCAGTGAGCTGCTGCAGGAGGCTCTACCATCAACAAAAAACTCCACCCACCCACCAGCGGAGAGTTGGAGAGGCTAAACTCCACCCACCCACCAGCGGAGAGTTGGAGAGGCTAAACTCCACCCACCCACCCATGGAGCACTGGAGAGGCTAAACTCTACCGACCCGCGGAGCACTGAGGAGGCTAAACTCCACCCACCCATGGAGCACTGGAGAGGCTAAACTCTACCCACCCATGGAGCACTGGAGAGGCTAAACTCCACCCACCCATCAGCAGAGAACTGGAGAGGCTAAACTCCACCCACCCATGGAGCACTGGAGAGGCTAAGCTCCACCCACCCACTCATGTAGCACTGGGGAGGCTAAACTCCACCCACCCATGGTGCACTGGGTAGGCTAAACTCCACCCACTCACCAGCAGAGAACTGGAGAGGCTAAACTCCACCCACCCACCCATGGAGCACTGGAGAGGCTAAACTCCACCCACCCACCAGCAGAGAATTGGAGAGACTAAACTCCACCTATCCACCCATGGAGCACTGGAGAGGCTTAACTCCACCCACCCATGGTGGTGCACTGGGCAGGCTCCGCTCCCACTCTCCACCCAGGAGCCTCCACAGTCCAGCACCTGCTGAGGTTTTCACTGTTCCAGCAGACAAACTTCCATCGCGCACGCAGCAGCAGTAGCAGCAACAGTATCGGCAGCAGCAGCCAACCCCAGCCCTGTGGAGCCTCTGAGCACAGGAAGGGAAAACTGCGTTACACGAGCATTTTACCACCAGAGCAGCAAGCCAGCTGATTCTAATTAACACTGCTCTCCAGACAGGCAGGGGAGTCAACTAGCAGGTTTAGTTCATGGGTGGAACGAATGCTGTGCTCAAAATCACTCCTTGTTCACTGTATAGTGCAGCATACATGGCCTCACAGGAGGTTTTAACGGGCCAGCATAAGTCTACCTCATTGTGCACTATGAGGTTAACAGGGACAGAGGCTTGGTTGTACCCCCCGAAGCCAATTGATCTGAATTCTGCTGTTTTTGATTGGCCCAAAAACTGCTTCTTCCTATTTTCTGATTCATATTTTTTTTTCTCTCTCTCTCATATTCACAGACCTGAACTGTTACTCAGATTAAATTCCCAAAGTAAAAATTTTACAGTACTTTTCTCTTCACTTGGTTGCGCGGTTCCCTTTACATATAATTAATATTCCGTGCCAAAAAGCAGTGACATTGGACCTGACCTCATGCCTCTTTTCATTCCGCCGTCTGCTGGCAGAGCTGCGCAGTCATTGGACTGGAAGAGTACACTTCATGCGCAGCTGGTTCAGACAGACAGTAGTTACCTCAGTCAACCAGAGGTGGTGCTCTTGTGTGTTGTAACACAGACAAATCCAGCAACAGAATCCATCTCTGTCTGTGTGAGGCAACAATCAATGGTGTGCCCCCTAGTGGCCACAGTTGGCACTGGCATGGTTTGGGGTTAATAACAGTGCTAATTTGTATCTACAGTTCCTTAGCAGAGAGAATACAGATAATGATGAAAAATAGCAGATTTTTATAAATTAAACATTTTTTTACATTATACATCACAACACTGAAAATCAATTAAAACAAAATATCATAAATAAAGCAATATGTCAAAACATTATGAGACATTAAGGCAATACCACTGATCTGATCGCAGCTGAGTTTGAGATGTTTTTGTGACAGAAGGATACATACTTCAGGACCTTATTAAGGACACAGACTGCCAGAATTGGGTGGCTCTTTCCAAGCGCTGAGAAAGTGGGGTGACTGAATTAACTCAGTCTGAATGGGATTTCACCAAGGCGCTCTACAGACTGATTGAAGTGCTCTGTGGTTGTTCTTTCTTTTTTTTATTTGTTTCTGATAAAGTGCCCAAGAAATAGAAGAGCCAAACTACAGTTTTGCTGGATCCTTGTGAGGAAGAAGATAACATGTCTTCTCAGCTTACTATTCCCAGATAGGCAGAGCAAACCTTTCACGCTCGGATATTTGTCTTCTTAAAATGGATGAACTCTGTACGAGTGATCTTAGAATGTTGTTCTGTTCAGGGCAATTTGACTCACGGATCGTCATTCGCTTTCAATGTTTGCAGCACGAAACCAATGCACCATTCACATTCTTTCATTCAGAATGTTCTAAACATGTATTTAACACTGCATCTGTCCTCCATGGTGGTTTTCCATTTCTGAACGATAGCCAATCAGGAGATGTCGCCTGTTGCATTTGCATAAGAAGCACTTGAATGCGTGTCTTGACAGACCCTACCTCAGAGCAATGTTCCTGCTTACTATATAAATATATATATATATATATTTATATAGTATATATATATATATATATATATATATTTATACTAAATAAAAGAATTACACCTATATATTTATGTTTCAATGCTGTGGAGAGTACAGGTGATTTGTAGAACACACAGGTGATCTGCAGAAGGGACAGGTGACCTGCAGTAGGGGCAGGTGACCTGCATATGACAGACAGCGTAGTGCAGAGGCCGAGTCCTGTCGCGGCGCGGGTGTGCCCTCCCCGGGGCGGCGGGTGTGCTCTCCCCAGGGCGGCGGGTGTGCTCTCCCCAGGGCGGCGGGTGTCTGACAGCCTGTTACCCCATCTTTCACGAATGCTGCTCCCCTGCAGACCGCCACAGACCCACACAACAAGTCTCTGTGAACAAAAAAAATCTAAACATTTATCCTTTCACAAAAAGACAGGAAAAAAGTGCTGGCTTGACAGGCCTGTTAGTGACCAGCAGCAGTGGCTATTTTCAGGGGTGAGCAGAGTTCTTCAGTCCTTTCCTCCAACTTTTTGCAGCTGTTTTATTGTTTCATGAGGAACCCTCCCAATCCCCGTTCACTGCAATGGCATTTTCTACCTGATCACCACCTACAGACTCTTAAAGTATTGCACCGCTACCGACGAATAACTTTCTGTTTGTAAAAGAGCCCGTACTGATTTCAAAGTCTTCTTCAGTCACTTTAGAAACAACACAGAGACGGGAACACTGTACTGTGGGAGACTGTGGCCATTAAGCACTGAGGAGAAGTTCATCCGGTGACCTGGCAACAAGCCCAGCCCTGATTGGGCAGCCTCTGTTTGATCCTTTATTTTAATTCACTCAACAATTCTCTCCCTCTCCACCTCTGCTGATAAGAGGGTGAGTGGCGATTATTCTGATACAAAATGGCTGCTGTGTATCACTCAGGTGGGGGCCACACATTTGAAGAGAGTACACTCCCCCCCCCCTTTTCCACCACAGAGCCGCATCCATAAAGGGTGCTATATAAATGTAAATCGTTATTTTTGCTCGCTTGCAACTTGCGCCTTCCAAGACAAATAAATAAAAAAATAAATAAAGAACTCTCCCCATTTGCTCACAGGCGATAAAAAAGAAAATCACATCTCTCTGTGCTAAAAGCCGCTCAGCTGAGAAAGCTGCTTTTTAAATGGGAAAGGCAGAGGATCAATTTAGCTTTGTTGCGATACTAAATAAAAAAATAAAAAGAAGAGGAGGAAAAAAAAGAGCTTTAAGTATCATCTGGTTTGTGCGCTGCCATTATGTGTGTTTGTTTCCATTAGGACGTGTTAGAGGGTCGCGCGCACACAGGAAAACCTCACAGCGGCTCCACCGCTGCCATTCATTAGCATTTATTCTTCTGCCAGGACCTGACACACTGAGATACTGACGGGACCTCTCACACAGCGTACTGAGGCTGCACAAAGCAGAGGAAATCTCACCTTTCATGACTGAGAGAGGAAACATGACGCAGTGAAAGAAACCTCTTCAACCTAGAGAGGGAGAGAGAGAGGGAGAGATTTGAGAGTCTTGTGTTTTTGTGTCAACATCTGGTGAGGAGAAGATGACATGATATGAAAACAGCAGAGATGTTGTAAAGACAAAGAGGGGATTTTTGTATGCCAACATGAACATTCAATTATAAAAACAAGCTACATGCAAAAAGCAGGAAAACATGGCTTTATTCAAGTGTGTTTTGGGTTTTCGTGTCATGTTTGTCTAGAATAGAAGAAAAACATCAAAAAGCACTGACAGTGTAATTCAGGGCAGCAACACCAGAGCTTCTACAGAGAGCTCACTGCTGGCTAAGCCGTCTGCTGAGAAACAGCGCCCCCATTGAAGCAGGCAGTAAGGGGAACTGCAGAACATTGGTATTAAAGGATGTTTCCCATTACTTGAACGTGAAGTGTGAAGTTTAGCGGCGTTAAAAGTTATGGAGAGACATGGGATGAATTCTGCGCTTTTCATTTGTGCTGATCTCTGTCTTTTATCTTCTTATTCTCTGTACCCTCACAAAGATGGGGGTCAAACACCAAGCTGAAAGAACCCCAAACACATGTACACATGGATACAACACCCAGTCACACGCGCACACACACACACACATTCACATGCACACACACTGTTACATGCACACACATTTGTTGGAGCGTGTTACCCCGTAAGATTGGTGATTGGTTACCCCTGCCAAGGTCAGCGTTCACACAGATGCCAGACCGCACCACACCACACCGCACCGCACCGGTGCTCGTTTCCACGCAACAGACGCTCTCGCGCACGGATGCTTTGCAAGGCCGTCACGGGATGACACGCTGACTGACTGCACGTCAGGAAATCAACAGGAAGAACGACACAGCGCCACAGGCGCCGCATAGCAAGCAACCCGTCACCGACAGCATGTCAGACTGGGGAAACAGCGCGGAGATGAGCCTGCTACAGAGACCATAACAGGGCACACACACACACACACTTGCACACAAAGAGAGCCAAACAAAGACCATACTGAATGCCATACTAACAAAGAAGATATGTTATACAGCAGAGAAAGAGACTAGCTGTGCTTAATGATAACACCACACCACTGAGACACACACACACACACACACACACACACACACACACATATATGTGCAGAAACACACAAGCATACACACACACACACACACACACACATATATGCGCAGAAACACACAAGCATACACAATGCCGCCGAGATACCTGCAATGACCACGCTGATGCACAAGCCAGCTAAAGAGTTGAAATAGTGACAGACACCAACTATGATTATAAAGAACACGCATGCACGCACAAACACACGCATGCACGCGTACACGCACAAACACACGCAGATTAACAATGATCTGTAAAAGTTCTAATATTTCATACAAATATTTTTTCTTATAATTCAACAAACTACACTGTAATGCTAAAGAGAAATGAGTTACACGACACAGTCTAACCTAAGTTAACCTAACCTAACTAAACACTCTCTGCACTGATGAATTAGACTGATCTAACCCTCTGTGAACCACTAAACACTCTCTGCACTGATGAATTAGGCTGATCTAACCCTCTCTGAACCACTAAACACTCTCTGCACTGATGAATTAGGCTGATCTAACCCTCTCTGAACCACTAAACACTCTCTGCACTGATGAATTAGACTGATCTAACCCTCTCTGAACCACTAAACACTCTCTGCACTGATGAATTAGGCTGATCTAACCCTCTCTGAACCACTAAACACTCTCTGCACTGATGAATTAGACTGTTCTAACCCTCTCTGAACCACTAAACACTCTCTGCACTGATGAATTAGGCTGATCTAACCCTCTCTGAACCACTAAACACTCTCTGCACTGATGAATTAGGCTGATCTAACCCTCTCTGAACCACTAAACACTCTCTGCACTGATGAATTAGGCTGATCTAACCCTCTCTGAACCAGCTAATGCTTCAGTGCCCATTAATTTTGAGGGTTTTTAAAAACACGCTACATTATTGTTATATTGATATATTTCCAAAGTGTAAACAGACTAGCTAATGCAGCAGTAAGATGCTGTCATGTTTGACGTGAGGAGTTTTTAGCTGAGCCAGTTGGCGTTATGAAGCTGACTTTACGTTAAGAATGGCGCTGCGTTTTGTCATGCGGGTGAGGTCGCTGAGCTCTGTGTGTGATTGATGTACATTCAGCCACACACTGCCCTGCGAAACTGAATTCTGAGAGGCTTAGAAATGATTAAATTCACAGATTTCATTCATTGTTTTTTTCACCTGATTAATCAACCGATTAATCCAAACTAATGAGAAAAAAATGTATTACCTTGTTTTTTTATCGTTTGACAGTCCTAAAAAACCCTGTAAGGATGGAGTTTATGGAAAGCAGAGAGCGTAACGGGAAAGAGAGTGTTTGTGAACATGTGCTGAGAGTTACTGGGTCAGATAACCTGCAGGAGGTTTCAATGGCAGTTTTGGTAATGTAAATTTTACTGATGGCTGTCTTTGTCTTTAAAATTTTGTGTTCCATTTCAGACCCTGTTTGGAAGAGATTTTGATCTCAGTGCTGTCTTGCTGGTAAAATTAAAGATACATAATTAATTAATTAATTATGTAAATAAATTACGGGAGCTGTGTGGGGCACGTTAGACCTCAGAGAGGCTGGTTTGTTCCGATAAACCGCAGCCCCCCCTAGGCTTGGGCCAAACGTCAGTCCTTAGATGCCCACAAAGTCAACCTGATCACCCATAATCAAATGGATCAACCGTAACCACAGAGATGTACTGCAGCAAGGCCCCCTCCCACAAAACCCAAGCTGCCCCCGAAAAAAAATGCTGAAATAATCCACTAAATGTGATTATTTCAACATCAGTTGTAAGCAGCAAAGCAACAACAAGCTGCATACAAATTTAAAGTGCAGAATGGGAGCGCCCTGTGGCTAATGTGCTCGCTAACATGTTTGCTAACGTGCTCTTTTCCTTATCAGCAGGGCTGCAGACCTCATGCCCCACGGCAGGCCCACACCCACCAACATCCCAAAACCCGATTGGCTGCGTCTGCTGAGCTCCCTGCGAGAGTCGCGCTGTGATTGGATGAGAAAAGAGCCCATCACATGAAAAGGTCAAGATGAAAAGGACAGAGGCAGGCCCAATCTAGGGCCAAATAAAGACGTGAAATTCTGATTGCTCACCTTCGGGCATCTACATGGCTGATTTCTTTGCTGTGGAATATCCTACTTTTTCATTTTTATTCAAGGTTCGTTTGCTAGAGACAAGAACAAGCAGCGCAAAAAAAAAACTGTAAAACAACAAATGAAAGAATTATTCATAGCACATGCTAATTTACAGCGTTTGTTCCCACACAGGTTTTTACAGAAGAAGCTGTGCCGTCAGTATGTTATGCATTAAAAGCGCAGGGACGAAAGCAGGTGAATTTGCATGTGACCGCACTGCAGAGGCTGCTTGTCCTGCAGCAAGGCCACGAGCCTGAGATAGGCACAGCTCCTGCGCAGAGCGGAGGGTAGGGTGGAAGAGGGCCCCAGCCTCTGGGCTGCAGCCATACCTTCCATAGACACATGCTCTCCGTGTGCTCAGCATGAACTTAATGGGCTCCAACATTTTTTACACTGACAGTATTAATGTTGTGTGTCGTAGCGCTGTGTTGTTGTTTTTTTCCTGCTGGTGTTGATGTTGGTGTTATTAGAATCTGACTGGATGTCCTCCAATCAGAGTTACAGTCAAACGCAATATCACAGCGCTGTATTTACCCAGCAGGTAGATAAAACTGCCAACACACCTTCTATTTGTGAACCAATGAATTAAATATTAAGTCTATCCAACATTACCAATACATACACATCCAAAATATTACACAATATATACAATAGTAATATTATATATTACATATAGTAATGTATGCCTGACCAACAGTCTCAAGAAAGAGCCCTCACATCCAAATAAAGTCCCGCAACAGCAAAAAAAAGCACAGTCTCCAGCGGTAGGCCTTAGAAAGAAAGAAAAAAATAATCCTAAAAAAATCCATTTAGGGCGTAGATCTGACCTGCTTCCAGCAGCCTGCACAGGTGTGTGTCCTGTTCGTTCAGGAGTGCGTCCTGGGTAAGTCAACCTTCTGTTTCAGGAATCTGTTTTGTGTGTGTGTGTGTGTGTGTGTGTGTGTGTGTATGTAGTTTTTTTGTGTGAGTTTTTTTTTTCTTTTTCTTTATTTCACACCTAGCAAATCTGGTTACGAGGGTCTGACCGATTATCCATCCCTTGTAGTCCCATTTGTTCTTGAGGAATATTTGGCCGGTGTAGCAAAAATGAAAGTCCATTCTCCACCAACACACACCACATCAAACTCTTTTCCCTCCTTTTCCCCCCTGCCCAGGAAGTACTGTTTTGTCATATCCTACTCCCTCCACAAGCCTGTCTCTTAAAGGGGAAGCGTCACATTTTTAACCATTTCATGACAAGACATTGCTCTGTGTGGCACAAAACAATGATGGGTAACACCCCTGAGCTAAACAGGAGGGACTGTACCCAGTGCACCGCGTGGGGGGGGGGGTCAATGGAGCAGCTGCACAGAGACCCGCCCCACACCCCATACCTGCAATGAACCACACCTGCCCTGCACTCCACACCCCATACCTGCAATGAACCACACCTGCCCTGCACTCCACACCCCATACCTGCAATGAACCACACCTGCCCCACACCCCACACCTGCAATGAACCACACCTGCCCTGCACTCCATACCCCACACCTGCAATGAACCACACCTGCCCTGCACCCCACACCTGCAATGAACCACACCTGCCCTGCACTCCACACCTGCAATGAACCACACCTGCCCTGCACTCCATACCCCACACCTGCAATGAACCACACCTGCCCTGCACCCCACACCCCACACCTGCAATGAACCACACCTGCCCCACACCCCATACCTGCAATGAACCACACCTGCCCCACACCCCACACCCCACACCTGCAATGAACCACACCTGCCCTGCACTCCACACCCCACACCTGCAATGAACCACACCTGCCCTGCACTCCACACCCCATACCTGCAATGAACCACACCTGCCCCACACCCCACACCTGCAATGAACCACACCTGCCCTGCACTCCACACCTGCAATGAACCACACCTGCCCTGCACTCCACACCCCATACCTGCAATGAACCACACCTGCCCCACACCCCACACCTGCAATGAACCACACCTGCCCCACACCCCACACCCCACACCTGCAATGAACCACACCTGCCCTGCACTCCACACCCCACACCTGCAATGAACCACACCTGCCCTGCACTCCACACCCCACACCTGCAATGAACCACACCTGCCCTGCACCCCACACCCCACACCTGCAATGAACCACACCTGCCCTGCACTCCACACCTGCAATGAACCACACCTGCCCCACACCCCACAACTGCAATGAACCACACCTGCCCTGCACCCCACACCCCATACCTGCAATGAACCACACCTGCCCCACACCCCACACCCCACACCTGCAATGAACCACACCTGCCCTGCACTCCACACCCCACACCTGCAATGAACCACACCTGCCCTGCACTCCACACCCCATACCTGCAATGAACCACACCTGCCCCCACCCCACACCTGCAATGAACCACACCTGCCCTGCACTCCACACCTGCAATGAACCACACCTGCCCTGCACTCCACACCCCATACCTGCAATGAACCACACCTGCCCCACACCCCACACCTGCAATGAACCACACCTGCCCTGCACCCCACACCCCACACCTGCAATGAACCACACCTGCCCTGCACTCCACACCTGCAATGAACCACACCTGCCCCACACCCCACAACTGCAATGAACCACACCTGCCCTGCACCCCACACCCCACACCTGCAATGAACCACACCTGCCCCACACCCCACACCCCACACCTGCAATGAAACACACCTGCCCTGCACCCCACACCTGCAATGAACCACACCTGCCCTGCACCCCACACCTGCAATGAACCACACCTGCCCCACACCCCACAACTGCAATGAACCACACCTGCCCTGCACCCCACACCTGCAATGAACCACACCTGCCCCACACCCCACACCTGCAATGAACCACACCTGCCCCACACCCCACACCTGCAATGAACCACACCTGCCCCACACCCCACACCTGCAATGAACCACACCTGCCCTGCACTCCACACCTGCATGGCCAATGAAGGCTTGAGCAAGGCCAGGGCGTTATTGGAGACTGAGTTATGTGTGTGTGTGTGTGTGAGAGAGAGAGATAATTTGTGTGCGGATTTGCTCTGAGTGAAAGGCAGAAGCTGTTTTCCTCCATGAGAGTAGACAATACAGATACTCGGACTGAAAGAGGGAGAGTGAGAGAGAGAGAGAGAGAGACAGAGAGAGAAGGAGCCATCGCCGGCGGCAACGGCATCGCAGGGAGATCAAAGTCGACCTGCGCAGAACGCAGCAGCGCCACGGAAACCCCTCAGCCAGCGAGCGTGCTCTTTCACAAAACTTGCATCACCACCCAGTTTGTGTAACTAAAGTCCCAGGACGCTGAAAAACAAAGAAACGGGCATTTGCCTCGGTGCTCTGAAGCCTCTCACTCACACACTGCCAGCTCTGCAGTTATCCTTTCATTTCTCGCATGGTCTCTTTTGCCCCAGCGGGAGAAGTGGGCCAGTCTCGTCTGCCCGGTGTCCACCAGCAGTGCTGCGCCAACCTAGGGCAGAAGAGAACGTGCTGCGTTAACAATTAGCAGAGACTTACCCATCAGACAGTTAGGCATTTACAAAGAGGGCCTTACACAGGTCACATTTTAGACCTGGAAATACTTCAGGTGCAGCATCTTGCTTAAGGTAAGATCAACAGTGCTACTAGCCCGGCCCCCTAACCATTACACTACACTGTAACCTCTGAGCTACAAGCCCAGCTCCCTAACCATTACACTACACTGTAACCTCTGAGCTACAAGCCCAGCTCCCTACCCATTATACTACACTGTAACCTCTGAGCTACAAGCCCAGCTCCCTAACCATTACACTACACTGTAACCTCTGAGCTACAAGCCCAGCTCCCTAACCATTATACTACACTGTAACCTCTGAGCTACAAGCCCAGCTCCCTAACCATTATACTACACTGTAACCTCTGAGCTACAAGCCCAGCTCCCTAACCATTATACTACACTGTTACCTCTGAGCTACAAGCCCAGCTCCCTAACCATTACACTACACTGTAACCTCTGAGCTACAAGCCCAGCTCCCTAACCATTACACTACACTGTAACCTCTGAGCTACAAGCCCAGCTCCCTAACCATTACACTACACTGTAACCTCTGAGCTACAAGCCCAGCTCCCTAACCATTATACTACACTGTAACCTCTGAGCTACAAGCCCAGCTCCCTAACCATTACACTACACTGTAACCTCTGAGCTACAAGCCCAGCTCCCTAACCATTACACTACACTGTAACCTCTGAGCTACAAGCCCAGCTCCCTAACCATTACACTACACTGTAACCTCTGAGCTACAAGCCCAGCTCCCTAACCATTACACTACACTGTAACCTCTGAGCTACAAGCCCAGCTCCCTAACCATTACACTACACTGTAACCTCTGAGCTACAAGCCCAGCTCCTGTCAGTTACTAGTCTGATTGGCAGTTCTCATTCTCTAATCTGATTGGTGAGCCCTGTCCTGATCCTTTACTGCAGGGCTAATTTATCAGAGATTACATGCTAAAGAGGACAGATTGGCTCTGTGAATTCTACAGCTACAGCCAGAAACTGTGAACTGCGCTGCTTTCACCAGGCTTACAGCAGAGAGGTATAAACCTGGCACTATTGCTCTGAACTGCACTGCTTTCACCAGGCTTACAGCAGAGAGGTATAAACCTGGCACTATCACTCTGAACTGCACTGCTTTCACCAGGCTTACAGCAGAGAGGTATAAACCTGGCACTATCACTCTGAACTGCATTGCTTTCACTGGGCTTACAGACAGGTTTTTGGGTAGTCTTCATGAAATACAAAATAGGAGAAGCTACCAGACAGCAACTAATACAAACCAGTCAGTGTGTTCAGACAAACCTGAGACTGACAGTTGAAAGTAGCTCCACCCATTCTGGAGTTCTGACTCCTCCCCACTGGTGTCGGCAGAGACCCATGTCACCTGCCTTGTGGCACGAGTCATTCAATGTGAAGGTCAGACCTTCCGTCCAATGAGGAGTTGAGAGGCGGGGACAGCAATGTCTCGCCTACGCAAGTTCTCTCCTCTCCCGACTCGGAAACAAACAGATCGGCACAATTATGACTCCAAAATGTTATTTTAACTTTATTGCTTATGCTCCTAATTGTGTTCCATTTATAATCAGGGCGGTTAATCAGGGGATAACAGTGTGCGATGCCGTTGTGATGTTAACGAGCTTTTTTTCCCGCTTAATTATGACTGATTTACCCTCGATGATGTTTAGGTCTTCCTTTAATCACGGGCGGCTGCTGCAGCTGTTGCCACAGCTACAGGGCCCGTTCCGAATCGTTACTCCAGATCCATTCATAATCTCAGTGTGTACAGCGCAACCCAAAGTGGCCCACCGCTCGCTGTAGAGTCATCTGGCTCCTCTCCTCTCCTGAGTCACAGACAGTGATACACACACACACATACAGCTCTCTACACAATCCTGCCAGACTGTAACTCAGGATATATAAGTTAGTAATGAGCCCGAGCTGAACGCTTAGTTGATGTTGACGCTGTGTGACCCTGGCCAGCCATCAGAGGTATTGATTTCCCATTACAGAGTCGCTGTGCCATGCTCTTTAAACACACTTCATCATGCACCACAGTCCCTCTCAGCCCGCCCCAGAGCAGCCCACACAAAGCTGGTGCACAGCACACCCTGGTGGCAGAAACCTGCCATGGCATCCGTCTACCTCTGCCGCTCTGGGCTGGACATCGAGAACCTTTTTTTCTTGTCATTCCCCTAATGGCACCCCAAACGGGCTAATGAGAGACCTAACAGGCTAATGTATCTCTAAAAAACCTAATGAGAGCCCTAACAGGCTAAAGGGCTAATGAGACCCCCCACTGAGCTAATGAGAGCCCTAACCGGCCAAGGACACATACAGCTAACAAGGAGGCTCATGGGAATGTCAGAGTGTGTGTGTCTGTGTGTGTGTGTGAGTGTGTGTGTGTGTGCATGCACGTTTGTGTGTGTATGTGTGGTTGTATGCACATACTTGTGTGTGTGTAAAGAAGTGTGTGTGTGCATGCATGTTTGTGTGTGTATGTGTGGTTGTATGCGCATACCTGTGTGTGTGCAAAGATGTGTGTGAGTGCATGCATGCACCTGTACGTGCTTTCACAGCAGTTGTGATGACCTGACGGGTCAGAGCTAATTTATCTTCTGGGAGAGCTCACCAATGCAGACAACGCAAGCTGCAGGAGAGGAGACTCTGAAATAACCCTGAGAGACTGTGCATGCAGCACTTACAAACACTGGGTATCATCTGCACAGAGAGAGCTCACAAAACATCTACACAGAGCTCTTATTAACACAGGTTATCTACACAGAGCTCTTATTAACACAGGTTATCTACACAGAGCTCTTAAGAACATAGGTTATCTACACAGAGCTCTTATTAACACAGGTTATCTACACAGAGCTCTTATTAACACAGGTTATCTACACAGAGCTCTTATTAACACAGGTTATCTACACAGAGCTCTTAAGAACACAGGTTATTATCTGCCCAGAGCTCTTGCACAGGGTATGGTTTAAGGTTTTGATGTATTTATATTTCATGACAGGGTTTAAGGTTTTGATGTATTTATATTTCATGACAGGGTTTAAGGTTTTGATATATTTATATTTCATGACTGGGTTTAAGGTTTTGATTCCATACACAGAAGGCAAGTAGTGTCACTCCACAGCCCAAAAACATGAGGTGCGTGTCAGGATTCATATTTACCTGGCCAGCTCAGCAAAATAATTGTACCTAATGTACAGGTGTGAGTACCTCCCTGACCTTTTAACAGTTGGACACACACAGGTATATTTACCTGATCTCAGTACCGTGAACCACAGAGGTGTATTTACCTTTTTCCAGTACAGGTGTGCATACCTGGTCCCAGAACAGGTGTGTTCACCTGAGCTCAGTAAAAGTGTTTCATTGAATTGTGTATGGGACAGCTGTAAGCAGGTGTGAGTTTGCTCAGGTAAAAGATGATTCCACTTGATTACAAATTTCTGATTTATTCTGACAGAATCCAGGACACCCAGGATTTACTCCTTGCTGGAATGAAAATAACAGTCTCGTTCACATTGAACACCAACTCCAAATAATCATTTTAAAAAGCAGAATCAGTGGGAAACAAAGAGTTTTGTGACAGCTGGAAACTGCAACAAAATAAACCGTTGTGTTAAAGTAGGTTTAAAATGGCAAAATTATGGTAAAACCAGAATGCATGTTTTTACCTTAATTGATAAACATACTGTAAAAAAGCAGAATGTCCCCATGACAAAGTCTGAGTAATACTCAGCTAAATGAGGCTTTCCATTGCTGTTTTTTAAAAAGCTTTTTTGGCAACTACTATCATTTATAAAAAAAAAATCTTAATTACAAATGATTATATAAAGCACCCTAAAACAATAGCAGTGATACAGTATGATGGCATGTGGTTGGGGACAGGGTGATACATGTTGAATATTTCTCTCTCACTTTTTTGGTCCTCCAGCTTTCTCTCTATCTCTCCCTCCTCCTCTACCTCCCACCCTCTCACTTTCTCCCTCCCTCCTCCTCTCCTCCACCCGCTCCCTCTCTCTCTCCCTCTCTCTGTAGTACTCCTCTCTCAGGTCCTCTCTCTTGCGGCGGCTCCAGCCGCGGGCGGTGATGTGGTACAGGTCCACGCAGTTTCCGGAGTAAGCGTCGCGGTGCGTGGCGTGGTAAACCGCCCGGCGGGCGAGGGCGCAGGCCTCGGCCACGCCCAGCCCCCACTGTACCCCCCCATCCAGCACAGAGTACGCGTACGGGGAGCCCGATCCCACCGAGAACAGCACCCCCTGCAGGCGAGTGCCATCACTGCACACATAGTGCAGGCTGGGGCCTGACCGCCGCCGCTTCTGCTGCTGGTGGTGCTGCCCCCTGGTGGACAGTGCACTGCCACTGCAACCTGCTGGGGATAGGGCCTGCTCCTCCTTCCTTGCTCCTGGTCCTGCTGACTTGCTGCTCGTTTCCTCAGCCACCACACTGCTGCTGGTCTGAGCCGCTCCTTCCATCTTCTTCCTCCCCTCCTCTTTTTCTCTCTGCCACTTCCTCACTCCAGCTGTCAGTCCATCCTCCTTTGGCTCCAAGCCACCAGACCCCTCCTTTGCCTTGCCCCTGCCTTCCCTTTCATCTGCTCCTCCTCTTCCTAGTGCCTCTTCCTCACTCTCCACAGCCCCCTCTCCCAACCTCTTCCACTCCCCCACCCCAGAGTTATCATTCCCTCTCTCCACCTCCCCCTGCTCCTCCAACTCCCACCCTCCCCCCACCTCGCTCTCTCCCTCTGCCAGGTCCCAGCCACACAGGGTGGCCGCCACGCACAGCTCCGTGCCCTTGAAGGGGTGCAGCATGTGAGCCAGCAGCTTGGCGGCGCCCCCTGTGGACGGCCGGCGCCGGTGCCGCAGCTGGTACAGGCGGAGCTCGCGGGCCAGGATGCGCTTCCACAGGGCGCAGTCGGCCGAGGTGCCCGAGGTGGTGCCCACCAGGTGGGAGTGCACCGGCAGGATCTTCTGGGAGGCCGGGCACGCCACCAGCCCCTTACAGCTGGAGCGGCTATCGGCCGCCGCCACCACCCCGCCCTGGAACACGAACGCCAGCGTGGTGGTACCATGGGAATGGGGGAAGGGCAGGGGGACAGAGGTGGAGGAGGAGGAGAGGGGGAAGACCCCAGATAGGCAGGAGGACCTGGGGAGAGGGGGCCAGAAGGGGGGGTGCAAATTTGAGGCCTGGCTTGGGCCTGTGCTGGGGCTGACTTGGCCAAACTGGAGCGGGCTCCGGGTGAGGTACTCTGGAACTGGCGCATAAAACTGTAAGGGAATGTCTGCCCCAGCTGAGTGCAGCCCTATCAAATTGAGCCCACCTCCAGACTGCAGAGTGGTATCTTCCGGAAGCATAAAGAGTGAGGCTGGAGTGTTCCACCTCGGGTACACAGAGGTGTCCCTGAAACCGCACACCTCTTCCAAAGCCATTGCAGATCCTGACAACAGTGACAAAGTAGATGATCCACACCAATTTTTCCCAAACTACATCAGTCTTCTCTCTGGCTTGATTGAATTTCACCATAAAAATGCACTTCCTATGGTCCTGAAATCATCTAAACATCCAACTCAATAGTTTTATCCACTTGTTTCAGCTTTGCTCTCAAATGCGGCTCAGCTGCACAGCAAGTATGAAAGTGGGTTAAACAACCGATAAAAACGACGTCTGGCCAGCCCGTCTGAATGAGCTGGGGTCTATCCAGTAGCCCGCGTGCACGTTCAACTAGAGTTACGTTAGCAATGCGTTTCACAGTGTTACTCCTTCATACCATGTTTGAGTGTGGTTCCTTAATTCTGTCAACTCTCAGTCGCCATCGATGCAGTTCAACGCCATCCACCTCACACGGCGCAGAACACAGTCCGAAAACTATTAGGAAGGATCCACTGGATACCGTATTTATAGTCGGTGTGCACGCGGTGAAAGCGCGAGCCAGGCATTACCTCAGTGGGATGAAGATCCCAAACACAAGAAAAGCGATGAGTCAGCCATTTCACTGAAGCTGATCCGGAGAAGCCACTCTTTTAGTGACTGCCCGGATCTGTGGCGTTAAATCAACTGTAACGTCCGTGGTAAAGAGATGATAGATAGATAGATAGATAGATAGATAGATAGATAGATAGATAGATAGATAGATAGATAGATAGATAGATAGATAGATAGATAGATCTATCAACAAATAGGGGATATTTTATTGCCGCTCTGTTCTTAGCGGCAATAAAGCTAAACTGTTCTTGTCTAAAGCCTAGGCTAAATCACGTTTGGGATTAAAAGTTACATTTGTTTTGTTAGTGCTTTGGATAAGTCCGTCTGGTAAACAAATATGCTATTCAATTTAATGACAATAGAATGTACGTGGCTGGGTATTTTTAAATGTCATGTTTACGTCATGTCTTTATAATCTTAAGTGATATGGTGCGAACCTTGCAGAAGTATTTAAAAAATTTGTTTTTTCGTTTCCTGGTGTCATGTATCGTGAATACCGATAGAACAGGTGACACTCCTACCGCTGTAGCCCCACCTGTCACTGTGTAACCTGCGAGCGGAGAACCCGCTCTGCTCGGAGGAAGAGAGCAGGTGAAAGCAGACACGATTAAGGAATGTCGAAAGTTATGAGACGATACTATGTTACTTCATATCAATACTCTTTATTTTAGTGTTTCTGCTTTCCTCAAAGAGCCCGTGAGCACAAGGACATGCCTCCTCTGATCCTTCGCTCCCAGAACATGACATGAGAGACACAAACCGGCAACGCGAACCAAAATGAAAGTTTCTGGAAGTTTTCGCTTCATTGGAAGAGTTGCATTAACTGTTGGGCTTTTATCTCTGGTGCGTAAATAGTTTTCTGTTCACTGTTAAATTTTACGCGAGAATGCCTTGTTCATGTAGCGCATTTGCTTGGAAATCATTTACTGAACATTTCCTGGGTTTATCTGAGCGCTAATGTGATACAGCATATATTATCTCAAGCACTCCGAGTTCATCTATTGTAAATATTTTAAAACGCTTTCTGGCAAGTAATTACGTACATTACACTAATAACGAATATGTTACACATGAGGGGTTTATTTCAAAATCAGACTGTTAAATTACGAACATGTCATTTACAGTAGGACTCCTGGTTCTGAGGAAACTTCCGGTTAGATTAAAACTACATGCAAACAGCCTTCTGTAATTAACATGTTTCCTGTCTCATTCGCGACCAATTAGCTGCAGTCATTGGGGAGGTTTCTCTGGGGTTCTAACACTCGGCTACCCTTGTGTAAACTGTTTTTTGTTTGTTTGTTTGTTTTTTTTTTTTTTTTTTTTTTTTTGAAACCTAATGTCTTGTTGCAGTACCTTTTTGTAAACATATGTTAATTTCCATAATGTTGTGCTTAAGCAGATCTGAATATCATGCAGGTTTGGCTCATTACTGTTTGCTTGCTTTCACACTCTTTACTTCCCACATTTGCCATTTGGGACTTCACTGATTTAAGACGTATGCCGACCGATAAATCAATTAATAATACAATCTCTTTCAAATGAATTCATTTAGTTAATCAGATTAAAGAAAATGAAGGCATTAGCTTTGCAAGAATTCAGCTGACCAATTAAAAGACACTCAATGAATATGGAACATCCATTCTTTGTAACACTGAGATTAGTTTCTGACATAATGTGGTGCTGAGAAGGTAAATCTTCCTTAATTAGACATTAAAAGTGCCTAATTAAAAGCAATCAACATTTGTTACACTTCAGTAACTGTAATTAAGCCTGGGATGAAAACCAGCAAACATGGGGGGTCACCCAGGACTGGAAATGGGGTACCTCCCATCCAGGCAGTCCACTGTTCTCGAAGGTTGTAGCTTTAGGTGGGAGGGCTACTCAATTCCTGGAGGGCTGTGTGTACACAGGTTTTTGTTTGCCTCAATTAATTATCCCGCCTTAATTAGCTGATTGGCTTTATACAAAAATAGATGAACAGAAAAGTAAAGACCTTACGCACTAGTTTCATTTGGGCCTGAATGAAACCAGTGTGTAGCCCTCCACAACTGGAGACACTGCTGCCCTCCAGGACTGGAGTTAAACCTGCAGACATTGCGGCCCTCCAGGACTGGAGTTAAACCTGCAGACATTGTGGCCCTGCAGGACTGGAGTTAAACCTGCAGACACTGCCCCTACAGGACTGGAGTTAAACCTGCAGACACTGCCCCTACAGGACTGGAGTTAAACCTGCAGACACTGCCCCTACAGGACTGGAGTTAAACCTGTAGTCACTGCAGCCCTCCAGAACTGGAGTTTTACACCTTTACTGTAGCTGTAGCCATAGCTTTAGCTGTAACTTTCTTGTATCTGCAGCAGTGTGTGTACCTGTAGCTGTGTTGTATCTGCAGCAGTGTGTGTACCAGTAGCTGTGCTCAGGCCCTGTCTCTGGTTCTCCAGGCCCAGTGCAGAGCCCTGTCCCACACTGCACCCACCCCCACACAGACTGGCAGTGGGGAGGCAGCAGCGGGAGGGGACTTCATCAGGTTCCTCAATGCCCCCAATGTGGTGAAGGACGGGCACAACCTGTCGGTGGAGTACCTCTGCTCCCAGCCCTGTATGGTGCAGGTGGAGGTGCTGGCCTCTTTCGGGGGAAAGACTGGCGTGGCCGTATTCAGGTACGTTAGCCTTAGCTCACTAACACCAGCTTACATCTCTTACATCTGTTTCATATTGAATGAATCAGCGCAGCAAATGACAGAAAGTTAAAACGTTAGCTGTGTGACAACTGATCGGACTAATTAAACATCATTAAATGACTATGGAATATCCATGCTTTGTAACACTGCAATTTGTTTCTGACATAATGTGGCATTGAGGAGGTAAGTCTTCCTTAATTACGATTTAAAAGTGTCTAATTAAAAATAATTAACATCTCATTACATTTCAGTGGCTACCATTAAGACTGGATTGAAAACCAGCAAACGTGGGGTCCCCCAGGACTGGGGTATCCAGCTGTGATATACCCATTACAGCCGTAATGTCATTGGTCTCTAGCTGTGATACACCCATTAAAGCCGTAATGTCATTGGTCTCTAGCTGTGATACACCCATTAAAGCCGTAATGTCATTGGTCTGTAGCTGTGATATACCCATTAAAGCCGTAATGTCATTGGTCTCTAGCTGTGATACACCCATTAAAGCCGTAATGTCATTGGTTTGTAGCTGTGATACACCCATTAAAGCCGTAATGTCATTAGTCTGTGGCTGTGATACACCCATGAAAGCCGTAATGTCATTGGTCTGTAGCTGTGATACACCCATTAAAGCCATAATGTCATTGGTCTCTAGCTGTGATACACCCATTAAAGCTGTAATGTCATTGGTCTCTAGCTGTGATACACCCATTAAAGCCGTAATGTCATTGGTTTGTAGCTGTGATACACCCATTAAAGCCATAATGTCATTGGTCTGTAGTTGTGATACATCCATTAAAGCCGTAATGTCATTGGTCTGTCGCTGTGATACACCCATTAAAGCCGTAATGTCATTGGTCTCTAGCTGTGATACACCCATTAAAGCCGTAATGTCATTGGTCTGCAGATGGGGTGGTGAGAGGGTTACTGCAAGTCCAGTGCATTTTTCAGCCTCTGATTTCTGTTTCCACCAATGAATTACCTGGGCTCGATCAGCTAAGCAACCTTACACACGAATAGGGCACTTCTCAGGTAACATGTATCTGAATCAAATAGGACTATTTTTAACCTCCAGTGTGTTTTTTATCATCATTCCCCATGTGGCACAGGAGTGACCAGCATCACCCATCCATGCTAACGATAGTCACAAGCGTAGCTTGTCAGAGCACACAGACCTGATCTAGTCACTTGTAAAGTATTGTGTGAACAGCCTCACAAAGGTAACAGGTTAGAAAAAACATGAGCCTCAGATCCTGCGGTCTATTGTTCATTACTATTCTGACAGCCAGGGGTTGAAGAGGATTCTGGGAAATGCAGTCCAGTGTTTTGTTCTCTCTGTTAGTTGTTTCATAAGCATGTTTACATTTGCACAGACATAAATGGCAGGCTGTAACTATTTTCATTTGGCATCTCTATGGCAACTCCTTAAATGAATCATGAGGCGGTACCTGTGCAGATGAGGCAGGTCAGTGCCGTGAAACTGGGCACACCTAGAGGTGAGACTATGGGAAAACCTGCTGAGGATTATGGGTAAGTTTGCCATGGGTTCTAAAGCAGAGGGTGAAAAAGCTTTGAATGTTCTTTGGAGGCATGGGAAATTCTTCCTGCACTGTGCTTTTCCCCTGCGGTGTTTAGTGCAGTGAAGGGACAGCCATGATGCATTAAAATGGCACGGCTGCGGCGCCCCGTCCCCTACAGGAACACGCGAAAGGTCAGTGCCTCAGGAGAAGCTGATTGATGGGGTCACGTAAACCCCTCCTTCCTGACATTTTACCTCCTTTTTTTGTCTTCGGAGGAGCAGCAGACAAACCAGTTCCTTTTTGCCATAGTGCCGTTCAGAAACGTGAATTTCCAGTCGTCGCTGGGTGTGTGGCATGAATGTAAGCTCAAGGGCTCATCCACGTCTGTAGGAGAGCGGCTGCATGGCTCACATTTTCAGAGTGTAGATGCGTCTTCACAAGCCCAGTCGTCTAAGCGTTGTGGTGTCTTACCTACGGTCGCCTAAGCGTTATGGCGCCCTACCTACGGTCGCCTAAGCGTTATGGCGCCCTACCTACGGTCGCCTAAGTGTTATGGCACCTTACCTACGGTCGCCTAAGCATTATGGTGTCTTACCTACGGTCGCCTAAGCATTATGGCGCCCTACCTACGGTCGCCTAAGCGTTATGGTGCCTTACCTACGGTCACCTAAGCGTTGTGATGCCTTACATATGGACCTTTCACATTCAGACCTTTAGCAATCGCTCTTATTCACAGTGACTCACACTGCTCAAATTTACACACACTTCGCCAATGTACAGCTGGATATTTTATAACGCAATAAAACTTCAGGATAAGTACCTTGCTCAAGGGTAGAACAGCTGTGCAACCATCTGGGAGTCAAACCTGCAACTTCTAAGTAACAGACACCAAATCCCTAAACATTATACCATACTGAAACCTCTGCCAAACCACATTTTTTAATTCATTTATCCATTCATGAATTCATTGATGCATTCATTCATTCATTCAGGTAGGTCAGCTGGCTCTGAGCAGTTACTGCTCTAGCTATGATGGACTCAATGACACTTTTGTTCGCTGAAATGGCAGTTTTTAGATTCTGATCATCAGGTAACTCTATTATGAGACCGCAGGATGTGTTAGCAGAAAAAGCCTCAACAAGTCAAGCTTTTAAGAGTAACCCTGTGTTTGAGAGTGCCCCATGCCCTTGTCACTGTGTTTCAGGAGGAAATGGGCGCGGCAGAAACCCCTTGCCACGCCCCGGACACACTCGCTGGTCCTCAGGTTCCCCGACTCGGTGGCCTACAGGAGGGACTTTTTCATCAGGCACACCGTGGATGCCCATGACGTGATGCTGAGGGCCTGGCTGCACCACACGGGCGGGCCAGGGAGCAGCGAGGGCGGTCTCCACGACAATGGCAGCTACCACCTGGCACTGGCACGGACAGTCATGCCACTGGCAACTAAGCCACCCTCCCTGCGCCCGGCCAAACAGCACCACACCTGCCTATCCTGGGGGGCGGAGCTAATGTGGGTGCTGACCAATCAGGCACAGGGCAAACAATGCCCACAGGAATCTGGTAAGACAACCCCACCCCTCAAAAAAAAAAAAAAACATTCTGTGCTTCCTAAACCAGGCAACATTCAAAATGGGGGGTATCTGTAGTGGTCCCCATTAAGACATTTTGCCTGCAGATAGCTACATCCCATGCGCTAACCCATTAGCGCTCTGCATGGCCTGCATCTGGCTGCAGCTACATCCCATGCGCTAACCCATTAGCGCTCTGCATGGCCTGCATCTGGCTGCAGCTACATCCCATGCGCTAACCCATTAGCGCTCTGCATGGCCTGCATCTGGCTGCAGCTACATCCCATGCTCTAACCCATTAGCGCTCTGCATGGCCTGCATCTGGCTGCAGCTACATCCCATGCTCTAACCCATTAGCGCTCTGCATGGCCTGCATCTGGCTGCAGCTACATCCCATGCGCTAACCCATTAGCGCTCTGCATGGCCTGCATCTGGCTGCAGCTACATCCCATGCTCTAACCCATTAGCGCTCTGCATGGCCTGCATCTGGCTGCAGCCTTATCTCTGGGTCGGGAAGAGCTCTCTACACTTGGGCCTGTGACTGTGCAAACCCAACCGCTTAACATGTGCTGATAGAGACGACTTTCAGCTGTTCTCCAGTGGAAAAAAAAAAACACAAAACT
The DNA here is from genome assembly GCA_019788955.1 of Albula glossodonta. Lineage (NCBI taxonomy): Eukaryota > Metazoa > Chordata > Actinopteri > Albuliformes > Albulidae > Albula > Albula glossodonta. Next base: position 49,302 of record JAFBMS010000653.1, on the reverse strand, counting down.
AAAACAACACATTTAGATAGAAGCATAAAATAACACAGAAACAATGTTATGTTTGCATAAAGGATCTGTTTACAGGGCTACAATTTATCCAGAATGGTGTATTGAAGCTTTAATGTCATTGGCCTGCAGGTTTGGTGGAGCCGTTAATGCTTTAATGTCATTGGTCTGCAGGTTTGGTGGAGCCGTTAATGCTTTAATGTCATTGGTCTGCAGGTTTGGTGGAGCCGTTAATGCTTTAATGTCATTGGTCTGCAGGTTTGGTGGAGCCGTTAATGCTTTAATGTCATTGGTCTGCAGGTTTGGTGGAGGCGTTAATGCTTTAATGTCATTGGTCCTCAGGTTTGGTGGAGCTGTTGAAGTTCCCGCTGGCGAGCACGGGGGAGAGATTTGGCATGATCCACAGGTTTAGCCCTTTCATCAACACAGACCTGGACCAGCACCGTCTCAAGGCCACGTCCAACCCACGGTAAGCGCCCAGGACATGCTGGACTCAGGGTTGACCTGCCCAGTGTTTCATGTATTTTATGGATCCACTCATTACTTGGGTGACTCTTTTGCGCTTGGTGCCCAGGTTGACTCTGTCCATGTGGATTTACCTGCTGAGCTGGTGTGGCAGTAAGCTGTGTGGGATCATCCAGCATGTGGATCACAACAACACCTTCATCTCACCTCTCATTCTACTGACCAACACAGGTGAGCACAGTCAGCTCACCTTTCATTCTACTGACCAACACAGGTGAGCACAGTCAGCTCACCTCTCATTCTACTGGCCAACACAGGTGAGCACAGTCAGCTCACCTCTCATTATACTGACCAATACAGGTGAGCACAGTCAGTTCACCTCTCATTCTACTGGCCAACACAGGTGAGCGCAGTCAGCTCACCTCTCATTCTACTGACCAACACAGGTGAGCACAGTCAGCTCACCTCTCATTCTACTGACCAACACAGGTGAGCACAGTCAGTTCACCTCTCATTCTACTGACCAACACAGGTGAGCACAGTCAGCTCACCTCTCATTCTACTGACCAACACAGGTGAGCACAGTCAGCTCACCTCTCATTCCACTGACCAAAACAGGTGAGCACAGTCAGCTCACCTCCCATTCTACTGACCAACACAGGTGAGCGCAGTCAGCTCACCTCCCATTCTACTGGCCAACACAGGTGAGCACAGTCAGCTCACCTCTCATTCTACTGACGAACACAGGTGAGCACAGTCAGCTCACCTCTCATTCTACTGGCCAACACAGGTGAGCGCCTTCAACTCACCTCTCATTCTACTGACCAACACAGGTGAGCACAGTCAGCTCACCTCTCATTCTACTGACCAACACAAGTGTGCACAGTAAGGTCAGGTGAGCTGAACTGGGTTAGGATGTGACCCTAAAACTGAGCCAACACTGGTGAGGTACTCTGGGTTAGGATGTTACTGTAGAACAGAACCAACACAGGTCGGAGTGGCTGAGTGAGGATGGAGGTGTGAGTGTGCCGCTGCAGGTACTGACACAAATATGCTCACGCAGGAATAAAGTCAGGTGAGAGAACAGGGCACATCCTCCCTGGATGAAAAGTCAGCAGCCAAACAAAGACTAATTCTGCCTCCTAACCCAGTCACATTCACACAGAGAAATGTGGCAGTGCCCTTTCCCAGGAAAGTGTTGCATTAAACATTAATGTATGCACATAGGTAAGGTGGTGTGTTTAGCACTACACTGCCCCCTTCAGGCCTGGAGTTAAACCTGCAGACACTGCAGCCCTCCAGGATTGGAGTTAAACCTGCAGACACTGCAGCCCTACAGTACTGGGGTTAAACCTGCAGACACTGTGGCCCTCCAGGACTGGAGTTAAACCTGCAGACACTGCCCCTTCCAGGACTGGAGTTAAACCTGCAGACACTGCAGCCCTCCAGGACTGGAGTTTGACACGCCTCCATTTTACCTAATGGCATCTGGCAGACTGAGTAACAGTGAGATAAATGACTGAACACAGTCATGGTGCCACATTATAAAAAAAAAAAAACAAAACAAACATGAAAAAACCCGTACAGCAGCCTCTCTGTGTGTGGCCTGTGCCTAAGGCAGTGGAGAGGAGACTGGTTATAACCAAATACTTACCCTGGGTGAAGCCTTCATCTAACACAGGATTCAACATCACAAAGGGAAGAACAAAAATAAGAGAGAGAGAGACAGAGAGAATGGATAAATACGGTGCCAGGAGCTTTCCTCTGTGTCACACAGTCACCTTGTTGGCACCTGCTTCCAAACTTCACACAGGCCCCCCTGCATCTCTGTGTCTGTGCCTCTGTCGGGGTGGCCCAAACAGGTGTGCTGTGCTTGTCCTAGCATTCGTTTCTCTCTCTCTCTGTCTCTCTCTCTCTCTCTCTCTCTCAATTCAGTGTCATTTTCTGTTTAATTATGCTCCATTGGCACTGTTGCATATAAACAATATTGCCAAAGCAATTAACATTGAAACAATTCACAATGCCACACGAGGTACATAATACAGTGGGATAGAATAAAAACAAATAAAGAAAAGGTACACCTACAAACAGGGTGAACAATAAACACTAATAAAGACCATAATAAGAACAAATACACTCACAATATAAATCTCTTTCCGTCTTTCTCTATGCACATCAGGGCAGCAGAGTACTTCCAGGATCCTGATTGGTCTGTGTTTAAACTCAAGATTGCCTATTAGCTTATATTCTTCAGCTGCTGAAAACGGCCCTGTTTATTTGTGATTGTTTTTCCAGCGTCCATGCTGATTGGCTCATTTGCTTCCACCTTTCATGCTGATTGGCCTGTGTGTCCCAGCTGACGTGCTGATTGGGTGGCGTGTTTTTGTGTTGTTTCCTAGGGGACATTGTGTTCCAGGTGCGGCTGACCTCCGGGGAGGATGAAGCGTTCAGATCGCACACTGCTCTGCGTCTCAGGACCTGGTATCGCCTTGACTGCTTCATAGAGGGCTCCATGGTAACACAAACACACACTCTCACACTCACACTGTACACACACACACACACTACACACATACACTCACATAGTACACACACACACATATACACTATACACACACTCACATAGTACACACACACATGCACACACACGCTCACACTATACACACACACACACATACACACACTATACACACACAAACACACACATATACACACACAGTCACACGCTATACACACACACAATCACATAGTATACACACACACGCACACACACATTCACATACTATACACACACACACTCACACACTATACACACACACACTCACACACTATACCCGCGCACACTAACTCATGCTATGCACACACACAGACGTACACACACTCACACACTACACACACACACACTCACACACTATACACACACACACTCACACACTATACACACACACACAGGCATATAAAACATATATAAAACACACACACATATAAATGTATGCTAGACACCATCCCACACACCATACACACAAAACACACAGTATGAACACAAATCGCAGACACACACAACACACACTCAGCCCTTACTGACCTGCTGCAGAATGTCTGTTTCCATATTCTCCCTCATTAAATTAAAACAATAGCCTTCAATTGTTATTCATTCTGATATAACCAAAATGGTTTCAAAATGAAGTTATAGAGGCCAGGACTGCAACGTTTCCAAGGGCTGCGGGGTTTCATTTTAAATTACACCTTTCAGAAACGCTTCATCATAATGCAGCAGAACTGCCATTTGCATTTTGCGCTGTTTTAAATCAGCGGATTTGCAGCCCATTTGTCTTAGCAAATAGCAGGTGAAGTGTCTCTCTGGTCCAAAGTGGGATACGGGTCACATGGGTTATAATGGAAACAGAGCGCGGTTTAACTGAACATACCGTTTCATTGTCTTTTGTCTGAAAAAGGAAAATCTGATTAAAATTCATTGCAAGCACCTACAAATTCCTCATACCGTCAGAGTGGAGGAGTGAAATCTGTCCACTCTTTTGATACTGGGCATAATATGGTCTGGTATTGAATCCCCTCTGAGGGAAACCCTGCTGACCTGCAGGAGCAGCTTTGCCCTTGCCTAAGCAGGTAGTGATTCAGAGATTCAGCTGGGATTCATTCAGCAGGGACATCCTTGCCCTTGCCCAAAGAGGTAGTGTTTCAGGGATTCAGTCAGGATTCATTCAGTGGGCATGTCAGTGTCTTAGTCCAAGGAGTGATTCAGGGATTCAGTGTTTGATTGGCCTTGCTCTTTCCAAATAAGGGGATTGATTCAGAGATTCAGCTGGGATTCATTCAGCAGGGACATCCTTGCCCAAAGAGGGAGTGTTTCAGGGATTCGGTCAGGATTTATTCAGTGGTTATGTCAGTGTCTTAGCCCAAGGAGTGATTCAGGGATTCAGTGTTTGCTTGGCCTTGCTCTTTCCAAATAAGGGGATTTATTCAGAGATTCAGCTGGGATTCATTCAGCAGGGACATCCTTGCCCAAAGAGGTAGTGTTTCAGGGATTCGGTCAGGATTTATTCAGTGGTTATGTCAGTGTCTTAGCCCAAGGAGTGATTCAGGGATTCAGTGCTTGATTGGCCCTGCTCTTTCCAAATGAGGGAGTGATTCAAAGATTCAGCTGGGATTAATTCAGCAGAGTTGTCCCTCTGTCTGCCTGCACTAAACTGCATATGAAGTGTTTTGCCCAAACACGTCTGCCCCGGCTCCAGGTGTGAGCTGGCATTAATGACGGACGTGTTCAGCATGTGCACTTTAGGTATGACCCCTTTCCAGAAGATGCAGAGACCAACTCATGTATATTATGCCATTGTTCTCTGTGGCAGGTGTGAGGGGTTCTCAGTGGCAGGTGTGAGGGGTTCTCAGTGGCAGGTGTGAGGGGTTCTCTGTGGCAGGTGTGAGGGGTTCTCTGTGGCGGGTGTGAGTGGTTCTCAGTGGCAGGCGTGAGGGGTTCTCAGTGGCAGGTGTGAGGGGTTCTCAGTGGCAGGTGTGAGGGGTTCTCTGTGGCAGGTGTGAGGGGTTCTCTGTGGCAGGTGTGAGGGGTTCTCAGTGGCAGGTGTGAGGGGTTCTCAGTGGCAGGTGTGAGGGGTTCTCTGTGGCAGGTGTGAGGGGTTCTCAGTGGCAGGTGTGAGTGGTTCTCTGTGGCAGGTGTGAGGGGTTCTCTGTGGCAGGGGTGAGGGGTTCTCAGTGGCAGGTGTGAGTGGTTCTCTGTGGCAGGTGTGAGGGGTTCTCAGTGGCAGGTGTGAGTGGTTCTCTGTGGCGGGTGTGAGTGGTTCTCTGTGGCGGGTGTGAGTGGTTCTCTGTGGCAGGTGTGAGGGGTTCTCTGTGGCAGGTGTGAGGGGTTCTCAGTGGCAGGTGTGAGGGGTTCTCAGTGGCAGGTGTGAGGGGTTCTCTGTGGCAGGTGTGAGGGGTTCTCAGTGGCAGGTGTGAGTGGTTCTCTGTGGCAGGTGTGAGGGGTTCTCTGTGGCAGGGGTGAGGGGTTCTCAGTGGCAGGTGTGAGTGGTTCTCTGTGGCAGGTGTGAGGGGTTCTCAGTGGCAGGTGTGAGTGGTTCTCTGTGGCGGGTGTGAGTGGTTCTCAGTGGCGGGTGTGAGTGGTTCTCTGTGGCGGGTGTGAGTGGTTCTCTGTGGCGGGTGTGAGGGGTTCTCTGTGGCGGGTGTGAGTGGTTCTCAGTGGCGGGTGTGAGGGGTTCTCTGTGGCGGGTGTGAGGGGTTCTCTGTGGCAGGTGTGAGGGGTTCTCAGTGGCAGGTGTGAGTGGTTCTCAGTGGCAGGTGTGAGTGGTTCTCTGTGGCAGGTGTGAGGGGTTCTCAGTGGCAGGTGTGAGGGGTTCTCTGTGGCAGGTGTGAGGGGTTCTCTGTGGCAGGTGTGAGGGGTTCTCTGTGGCAGGTGTGAGTGGTTCTCTGTGGCGGGTGTGAGGGGTTCTCTGTGGCAGGTGTGAGGGGTTCTCTGTGGCAGGTGTGAGGGGTTCTCAGTGGCAGGTGTGAGTGGTTCTCTGTGGCAGGTGTGAGTGGTTCTCTGTGGCGGGTGTGAGTGGTTCTCTGTGGCGGGTGTGAGTGGTTCTCTGTGGCAGGTGTGAGGGGTTCTCTGTGGCAGGTGTGAGGGGTTCTCAGTGGCAGGTGTGAGTGGTTCTCAGTGGCAGGTGTGAGGGGTTCTCTGTGGCAGGTGTGAGGGGTTCACAGTGGCAGGTGTGAGGGGTTCTCAGTGGCAGGTGTGAGTGGTTCTCAGTGGCAGGTGTGAGGGGTTCTCAGTGGCAGGTGTGAGTGGTTCTCAGTGGCAGGTGTGAGGGGTTCTCTGTGGCAGGTGTGAGGGGTTCTCTGTGGCAGGTGTGAGGGGTTCTCAGTGGCAGGTGTGAGGGGTTCTCAGTGGCAGGTGTGAGGGGTTCTCTGTGGCAGGTGTGAGGGGTTCTCAGTGGCAGGTGTGAGTGGTTCTCTGTGGCAGGTGTGAGGGGTTCTCTGTGGCAGGTGTGAGGGGTTCTCAGTGGCAGGTGTGAGGGGTTCTCTGTGGCAGGTGTGAGGGGTTCTCAGTGGCAGGTGTGAGGGGTTCTCTGTGGCAGGTGTGAGGGGTTCTCAGTGGCAGGTGTGAGGGGTTCTCTGTGGCAGGTGTGAGTGGTTCTCTGTGGCAGGTGTGAGTGGTTCTCTGTGGCAGGTGTGAGGGGTTCTCAGTGGCAGGTGTGAGGGCTTCTCAGTGGCAGGTGTGAGGGCTTCTCAGTGGCAGGTGTGAGGGGTTCTCAGTGGCAGGTGTGAGGGGTTCTCTGTGGCAAGTGTGAGGGGTTCTCAGTGGCAGGTGTGAGGGGTTCTCTGTGGCAGGTGTGAGGGGTTCTCAGTGGCAGGTGTGAGGGGTTCTCTGTGGCAGGTGTGAGGGGTTCTCAGTGGCAGGTGTGAGGGTCATGGTCCCTTCTAATACCCACCCACTTTGATGCCCCGGGCTGTCACTGCTAATACGAGCTGAGCTGTGAGTTTGGCCTACCTGGTTAATTAAAGAATTAACTCTCTGTTCTCTTCAGGTAATCCTGAAGATCTCCTCCACCCAAGGGAGGAGGATAAGACAACACAATTACATGTATGTTTATAAATTACCAAGATGTACATTTTATAAATTATTAAAAAAACATTAACAGTATTAATTGGTGTGTGTAATGTATTTTAATTAAATGTGTGTTTCCTAGTTTTCATAATCATATTCACCTCAATGACACCGATGGGTACTTTGTGATTGGAGGAGGCAAGTACATGCCTGGCATTAATGGCTATTTTGGGCCAATCAGATACCACCGTCTCAAGGCAAAGGAGGTAAGAATGGGAGTGTCCTTTTTCTTTGGTTAATGACAATGAGCCAGTGTGTAAGAGTTTAAAAGAGCTTATGTGAGTGTGTTTGCAATTATTTTTGAATGTTTGCATAAAGTGATGCAAATGTGCTCATACTTCTGTGAGAATTTTCAGAGGTTGTGATTGTGGTTATAGCCGGTTATGACTGTGCTTATAACATGTTTTAATGTGGTGCTTATGAAGGAGTGTGTGTTTATTGTGAGTTATGAATGTGTGCTGCAGGTGCTGAACCCTCTGCTCCCCAAGAGGACTTTAATCCTGCTGGATGAGACGCATCGCATGTGCGGAGAGACGAGGGAAGCCATATCTGCATTTTTACGTGCTCTGAAAGAAAGCCAACAAGTCACAAATACCCGTGAGCTACTCTCTCTGCTCGTTTCACACCATGTAGCAGCATCGTATTCATCTTAACTATACAGTGAGGGTGAATAATCCAGGTGATTACTTACTTCATAACGGAAAAATAATGTCAGCTCAATTAAAATAAAGCTTTACTGGCATGACAAATAACATTGTGCTGCAAAAGGTAAGGAAGATAAGGAAGTTTGCATGCAATAATTTTCATATATATGTTGAATGTTGATGTAAATGAAATGAGAGTTGAATCTAAATGGAATCTTAGTCGCTTTGAATGAAGCGGCCAAAATAACTATGCTGTAGTGAATGAAGAGGTGAGCGTGACTACTTAAAGTGCATAAAGAAATTGACATCACTCCTATTGTTCAGGCATGTGTCGGGATCTCTACACGGATTTGGATTACAGGTTTGGCAGACAGGTCTGTCGAGCGCCGCCCTGGGGCAGGAGAGCCCAGAAACTCTACCGCCCCCTGCTGGAATTCCTCCAAACGGAAAAGCCAGAGGACCTCTCCCGTCTCTATGGTAACACAAGATCTATCGCTCATCTCTCCTCTCTGTCACAGCTCTGTCTCTCTGGTCTACCACACCCTCTCAGCTGGCCACCCTCCTTGGTCGCTCTGTTTGGCGGTTGGGAGCAGAGGGAACTTTAGGCTGTCTGTCATGATAGGTGAAGCCACTTTCTTCACAGGAGTTGGAGTAGTTTGGGTTGTACACATTGCGGCTTGTGAAAACAATGTCACTCATTTGGGGGTAAGTGGACGGTGGTAGGTCTCGCTGTCCGTTGCAGTTGGTGTATACGCTTGTTCATTTGGGATTGTGGCAGAAGGGTAGAGTTGGCGCTGCTGGTGCTGATGTCACTTCCTGTGACAGTGGTGGCTGCCATGGGAGGCACCTGCTTCACTGCTGGTGGGGCATACAGGTGGGTGTGAGGGCACAATCCCATCAGCCCCCTGTTGTACAGTACCTGCGCATGCAGTCCCAAGGACCCACTTTGCACGCTGAGTTTCAGGACAGCCATATCTGAATCTCTTAAATCATAACAAGCTGTAAAAAAACTCACTTTTAATGTCTGTAAAGGAGCAATTTAAGCCACTTAAGGCACATTATGCAAGAAAATGTCTACACCATTAAGAGTAAACTTTGCAGGTTTTCTGTAATGTGCTACAAGACGAATGGCTGAAGCAGAAAGAGGTTACGGTTTTGAATAGACTCAGTAATGGACTGGCAGGTGAGCTCAGTGGGTTCCTATCTGCTGAAAATGAGGACATCTGCTCAAACAAACGAAAGCGCATGTGGAGAAGAGAGAGTTCGGCGACAGAGCGGATGGCAGAAAGCCAAAGCTGCACCATGTAAAAAAATAAAGCTTAAGAACACAGCAATTGTACAATTTAAACATGTGTTGTCAGGAACCTTAATTTATCAAAAGCTGCTCTGAAAGCCAGCATCCACAGGGGTCCCCAAGGATCGAGTTTAAACATTTCCACTGAGAGATGGCCATTTTCATTTTGTGACTCTTTCTGTGACAACAGACACTGGTATCACGTATTGGGTGCTGATTGGACTACTTATTCGGAGTATGTTCTCTGTGTTTGACATTGTGTGGGGTTCTGTTTCCCTTTTCCCCACTCCAAACTCAGCTGAAATGTTTAGTCCACTGCAGAACCTGCTGTGGACAAATCAGGAGCAGGAAGCTGTGGCGGGTGACTCCTCTGATTCACATAACGACCAATCACATGCCGCCTATGATGCCGAGAATGACAGCACATGTGGATAGAAGTCTGACCTCATCCTTTAATTATGTCTGTCTGTTTGCACTGAGAGTTGTTTACAATTAAAAATGATAATGTTTTAAACATGTAGTGTCGATAGGTGTGTTTTCACTGCTGTGTAATGAAATAAGGTTTTAAACATGTAGTGTCGATAGGTGTGTTTTCACTGCTGTGTAATGAAATAACATTTTAAACATGTAGTGTCGATAGGTGTGTTTTCACTGCTGTGTAATGAAAGTGTGTGGCTGTTTCAGGACTGTGGGATCGCAGAGGCACTCTGCATATTGGGGCGCGGGTGTTTACACTCGCCCTGCGGAGGCTCACTCCAGGGGACCCCCCAGTTTTTGGCGGGGTGTCGGTGACCTCCTTGCTTGAGCTGTCCTGTTGCCTGGGTTACCACAGAGCTGCGTACCTGCTGGCTGTCATTCACCTGGCTGGCCTGGGCGTTCCTACCGACACAGTGCAGGTACAGACCAATGTTTGCGTGGTCAGTGATTCACTACTGACCAACCTCTCCCTAACACGATGGACTGCACTGTTGCACTGCTGACCACAAGGTCAGTAATTCACTACTGACCAAACTCCTTCTCTGAGCCTACAGACTACACTGTTCCACTACTGACTGCCCTACTTCTCTGCCACTATGAATTGCATGGTTAGTGATTCACTACTGACCGAAGTCTGGACTGTTTCAATATTGAAATAACTGTGACTTGTAATTGTATTGTCAGTAATTAACTTGCCATATTAGTTGAAAACTAAATGCAATGTCAGTCTTTCCCTGTTGATGTCATAGTTTCATTACTGACATCCCTGTGTCCCTGCAGACTGTACTCTCAGTCCTCCAGTACTGACCACAGTAGTAGTGTCAGTACTGACAGTGCAGGGTCCTGCAGGGCCGGCGGCTTTAAATGTTGAGCCTGCATTGTTTATTCATGTTATTATAACTCTGCAGTTTATTCTGCCCATCTGTGCCTGAGGTCTCAGCTTCGGCTCACCTTTTCATCATTAAAAATGGCTCCCTGCCAGGGCTGCAGGAAGTGCCCCGGGTCTCACAGAGGAAGTGGTGCGCATAATGCATGAGCGCACACAGAAGCGGCTCCTCTGCAGACGGGGGAAGCGGTAGACGAGCCTTCCTGCAGGGTCTCTGGGCTCTGGAGGGGTCAAAACGCCCGGGGTTACAGATCTATTTCCCCTGACCAAGGACTATGACTTGGAAGTTATTGAACATGTTTGTTTACACTCTTAGACGAAAAAGTTCTTTCTAACACCTTTAAGGTTTCTTAATTGATCCTGCTGGGGGAACCCTAAAAGGTTCTCTGTAGATAATGACATCCCTCAGGGGTTCTTCACGTTACCTGCAGAACAGCGTCCCTGAAAGACATCTGTTTTTAAGAGGAACCTTGAAGGATAAAGGAATTTATGAAGAGCAATGCCCCGCCTGGGAGTTAACCCTGCAGCCTCTGGGTTGCAAACCCTTTTTGCTAATCACCATACGGCTCTGCCGCCCTGAGTAGCTGTTTCATACATTGCTATTAATTAGCTATTTATGTGATTGTTTATTATTGGCCGTGTTTCAGGGCCATGTGTACAGTCTGATTGGTGCTCAGGCAGACGACCGCCTGGCTGTCATGCACCTGGGGTACAAGCACACACAGGGCATCGACGGGTTCCCCGAGGACTTCGCCATGGCCTACAGTTACTATGGCAATGTGGGCCAGCAGACCTGCGCCGACCGCTGGAACGTTCAAAGCACCAAGGTGAGAGAATTCAGTCATACCCGCACACTTGAGGTTTGCCATGGGGTGTTTTAGTGGGAGTTAGCGGGGGTTAGTAAGGGTTAGCGTGTTTTAGTGGGAGTTAGCGGGGGTTAGTAAGGGTTAGCGTGTTTTAGTGGGAGTTAGCAGGGGTTAGTAAGGGTTAGCGTGTTTTAGTGGGAGTTAGCGGGGGGTAGTAAGGGTTAGCGGGTTTTAGTGGGAGTTAGCTTGGGTTAGTAAGGGTTAGCGGGTTTTAGTGGGAGTTAGCGGGGGTTAGTGAGGGTTAGCGTGTTTTATTGGGAGTTAGCGGGGGGTAGTGAGGGTTTGTAGGGTAAGTGGGGATTAATGGGGTTTGGTGGGGGTTAGTGGGGGTTACAGAGGGCTAAATGAATAGCTGCAGTTTACAGCCTGTACTCACTGAGTGCTACATTAGTTTCACTGGAGATGCGTTTATTTAAACATCCTGTGTGAGGATACGTTTATTTGTAGGCTACATGCTGTTTTCATCTGCCTCTTCAGCAATACACAGCAGAGCACGTTCTGCTGACAGACGATGAGGCTCTGGGGTATCAAACGCACCAGACAGACGACATCTTCCAATACCTGCAGTTTCAGGCTGAACGGGGTGACATCAGCTCTCAGGTTATAACTATGATACTACTGTGTGTGTGATAGAGAGAGAGAGAGCGAGAGAGAGAGAGAGTGAGAGTGGGAGTATGGGTGTTTGTGTGTGTTTGTTTGGTTTTGTGCATATTTGTTCATATTTGTTTGTTTGAGTATGAATGTATTTCCTGTATGTTTGTGATTTTATGTTTGTTTATGTGTGTATGCGTGTTTTCATGTATACCATCATTTAAAGCAAGAGAGTACAATGAGATGTGTTTGAGATGAGAGTGAGATTGGAGGGAGATGTGTTTGAGATGAGAGTGAGATGAGAGTGAGATGTGTTTGAGATAAGAGTGAGATTGGTGTGAGATGTGTTTGAGATGAGAGTGAGATTGGTGTGAGATGTGTTTGAGATGAGAATGAGATTGGAGTGAGATGTATTTGAGATGACTGTGAGATGAGTGTGAGATGTGTTTGAGATGACAGTGAGATCTCTCTTCTTTCTCAGAAAACCCTGGCGCGAATGCTGTTCTGGGGACAGCAGGGCGTGTCAAAGGACCCGGGGGCAGCGGTGAAGTGGTTTGCAAAGACTGCTATGGAAATGGGCGATGCCCACTCTATGTATGACTACTCCATTTTACTGTTCAAGGTAGGGAGGTCTTAGCATGTGACATCTCCTGCAGTCTACACTGCTGCTCGTACCCAAGACTCCAAATAACATTGGTGTTATTTTTGATGATGAGTTGTCTAATTCAGGATACATCACCACTGTTACCCAGTCATGCCGCTTCTCCCTCTACAACATTTTCAAAATCCATCCTCTCACCTCATGCTCAAACATATGTACCTGTACTTCCCCAGGCACCTGCTGCAGAATTTAGTGATGTAATCACCGTTTTCATCCGTTGTGGCTCTTACTTGGATAAGAGCTTCGGCTGAATGCCTAAATATGAATGAGTGGTCAGAAGTGAATGACCTTTGTTTTTTCAGTAAGGACATCCCTGAAGTTGGGTGGTGTTTTGCCCCAATGGTATTTAGCGCAATAAGAAAGCCTTTATCAGATAGAACCGAGCTATTCATATAATTGTAATATTATCCAGTTATTACCCAGTAATCTACACAGAAATTGACTATGAGGGAATAATCTGCAACTCTTTGAGCTTATCAGCCTCCGGGGAAGTTTTGTGTGACTTTAAGTGGTATCTGAGAAGACATCCAGGCTCCCGTTACCGATGGCTACAGTCTCTCACTTTTCATTAGCATGGATTCATTCCTCTTATCAGACGGAATATAATGTAATACTTCACACTTGCGATAGGCACTCAGATGGGAGGCAGGGTTTTGCCTCTAGTTTTGCTGGATTGTGGCATGGCAGGTTTATGCCTGTATCCATGGTAACTGGCACGTTAGGTGATTGCATAATTCCCCTTGCGTTTATGGCTCAGTATTATGGGATTGACAAAGACTGAGTTAGCCGCTGTGGCAGACAGCTCAATGTATAGGAGATGCCAGCATTCAGGCAGCAGCACAATGCAGAACAGTGAGAAGGAACTGGTTCATATTGTGCTTTCACACTCGAAAAACTGACATCTACTTTTTTTTTAAACTTTTACTTTTGCATTTAAAATAGACATTTTTCCTGGCAAACTGGGTCTCTCTGAAGTTGTGGGAGTCTCCTGAATGTAGGCCCTGTCTCGCACACAGCTGCCAGTCGTGTAAAGTGTGGGAACAGCTGACTCCCATGGAGCTCGTCTGCTTCTCAGGCGTCTCCCAAGGGAGTTTCAGGTTTGCGCTCCTCACTGTCGCAGGACGCCCCTGTGCGCCTCAGAACAAACGCACCCCTTTGTTCACCAGGTTGGGCTGTCTGCAGTTGTGTCACTCTGCCTGTCGAAGGGACAGTCAACCCGTGGCTGTGCTGCAGATCTCAGGCTTTCCCCTGGGAGATGGGGGATGCTGTTGCCATAGCGCCACACCTCAAGCGAGCAGCGGAGCAGGTGGAGTGTCTGAACACCTGATGTTCCAAAAAATTTGCACCGCTGCTGAACAAAGGAATAGAGCTGAATAACAGTTTAAAAGTTAAACTTTAGAGCCGAGGCGTTGTCTTTCTGCATCACAGATGTGGACCTCCATCCATAGCAGGTAAGGGGGAGGCCAGAGCTCCAGCACCCAGCCACAGGGCCCCAGGACCCAGCCACTAATAGAAAGGCTTGCATGTCTGTTTAATAACAGAGCTGGTTCTCTCTGTGTGCTCTGTCTCTCTCAGGGACAGGGTGTAAAGAAGAACACAACCTTGGCACTTCAGCTGATGCAGAAGGCGGCATCTGAGGTAAGACTGTATGATGTATGTGTGTGTGTTAATGTGCTTGTGTGTGTATGTGTAAGTGTAAGTGTATATATGTGCCTGTGTGTGCACGTATTGTATGCATATTCACACAGACACATGGTGCATACATTATAATTACATGGATGCTTGTGTGCATGCCTGTTCATTATCTTGTGCATTTGTCTGTATGTGATATTACATGTGTCAGCTGCATGCACGCTTGTATGTAGACACATTCATTTTTATGCATGTATGTGTTCTTAATGTGGACATTTGGGTGTGCACACAGGTTTATGTGTGTGTGTGTGTTTGTGCGCACATTCATGTTTCTGTGTGGGTGTTTGTATACAGGCTCGCTCATGGGTGCACCGACATGGTCTCTCTTCCCCAGGGTTTGCTGGAGGCTCTGAATGGAATGGGCTGGTATTACAGCCACTTCATGGCTGATGCTGAGACCGCGCTGAAGTACTTTGAAAAAGCAGCAAAGAACGGGAGCAGAGATGCAGTGTACAACCTGGGTGTCTTTCACCTGAACGGAAATTACACGGGAAAGCCAGGGAAGAATGAGGTACCCGTCAATCACAACATTAATGTGTTACCACTAAATCATTCCCATTCATCACCATTCTATTGTGTTACAATTAAATTATTCCCACCCAATGCGGCTTTACATTACAGGAGGAACATTTATACCAATCACAGTGTAACTGTGTTACAGTAAAATCACCATCAATCACAAGCTGAACATGTAGATTCTATAAAAGAGGTATTTTTAGAATGAATAGGGCCCATGTATGATTGGTAGAGGAACTGTAGTCTTTGCATGTGATAATGATATGATGTGCACATTCAGTGCACAGAACTCAGATTGATATTTAATATTTGTGTTTTGTGTACACTGAAGAGAGGGTGTAGTGTGTAAAGAGTGCAGAGTTTTTTGTTGACAGAGTGTGTGGTGTGTATGGGTGCCTAGTGTGTAGAGAGTGTGTAGAGAGTGTGTAGTTTCTTGCGTGTAATGTGTCAAGTTGTGTCAAGCTGACTGTGTGTGCCATATTTCGCTCACAGACTGCTGCGTTCCTGCACTTCCTCAAAGCAGGGCTCCTGGGTCACTATGACGCCACTGTGCTAGCAGCCTGGTACTATGCCACGGGAAACCTGCAGGTTGCACCCCAAGACACTGAGAGGGCTGTCTGGTGAGCGCTCTCACTCTCTCCTGTTGAGTGCATGTCATTTGCCTCCGGCATACAGAAAATCAAATAATGAGTGGAAGTCACCTCTGCATACAGATGACTCTGTTAAACCAACATTCAGTGAGTTCAGTCCAAGCATTGAGATCCACAAAGTCAGTGCTGGTCTAGTGAGTGAAATCCATACAGTCAATACTGGTCCAATCAATGAGGTGGAGCTACAGGTCAGGGGTCAGAGGTCAGGGGTCAGTTCTCCTTGCTGTTTGGACAGGATGCTGAAACACATGAGTGAGAAGAACGGTTACCTGGGCCACGTGCTGCAGAAAGGCCTCAGGGCTTACCTGAGAGGATCCAGGTGAGTTCCATCTGGCCACCCCCCCCCACACACTTCCTCTCATAGTGTACCGGGCAGTTTACCTGCAATGCAGTGTGCTAATGTACGTTCCGTCTCCTGCTGCAGGGATAAAGCCCTACTGAGCTACACCATTGCTGCAGAGACAGGGCTAAGCGTAGCCCAGACCAACGCAGCACATCTGTGCGAGGTAACATTAGCATGAAACAGTCATATAACTAGCATGTAGCTTGTGTGTAGCTAGTGTGTCACCAGTGCAGAGCTAGTAGTATGGCTTGCATGTTCATAACAGAAACATGTAGACAGGGGTCCTGCTCACAAACCCTTACAACAGATGATCTTAGAAAACTACATCTGCATTTATATAAATATGTATTTTTTCGAGAAAAAAAAATCCCAGCTAGTGCGTTTTAAGTTGCTTTGCTTTACAGAAGTAATGTAAGTCTCTAAGATAAAGTATTCTTTTACAAGTATTCTTTTTACAATATTGTGATGTGCTTAATTATAGTTTTAAAAAGATCTCTTCATTGTGAGTGAATTCCTGCTGCTTAGAGGAGACTAACAGGCCGTTCTGCTCCCTGCAGGAGCTGGGGCTAAGCTACGGGTGTGAGCGGAGATACTATAACTACTCCACCTTCAACAACCTTCCGCACCACACTGGTGAGCGGCGGGCCTCCACCTTATACCCTCACCTCTCACCACATACCCTCACCTCTCACTCTCACTACTGGGATTTCTTTTATTTATCTCTTTTCTGTTTTCTGTTTTTGTTGCTCTTTCTCTTTTGAGTGAAACTATTGATGGGAACTCAAAAAAAACTTTAAGTTTTTTTAATGTTTCTTATGTGTTTTTTTACCGCTTTTAATTTTTAATGAAGTGGAATAAAGATATCCCTGGCTCCCTCTTTCTCTTTCCTGTCTCTCTCAGGCTTCCTGAAGATGGGAGATTATCACTACCAGGGGTGGAGGGATAGTCCCCAGGACCTAAGGCTGGCCATCTCCATGTATGGCAGAGCCGGCCAGCATGGAAGTGCCCAGGTGACCTGAGAGATGAGCTCAGCACCATCACAGCACAGAGCATGATATTACATCACTCAGCACAATCACAGCACAGAGCATGATATTACATCACTCAGCACAATCACAGCACAGAGCATGATATTACATCACTCAGCACCATCACAGCACAGAGCATGATATTACATCACTCAGCACAATCACAGCACAGAGCATGATATTACATCACTCAGCTCCATCACAGCACAGAGCATGATATTACATCACTCAGCACAATCACAGCACAGAGCATGATATTACATCACTCAGCTCCATCACAGCACAGAGCATGATATTACATCACTCAGCACCATCACAGCACAGAGCATGATATTACATCACTCAGCTCCATCACAGCACAGAGCATGATATTACATCACTCAGCTCCATCACAACAC
Organism: Albula glossodonta; assembly: GCA_019788955.1. Lineage (NCBI taxonomy): Eukaryota > Metazoa > Chordata > Actinopteri > Albuliformes > Albulidae > Albula > Albula glossodonta. The sequence goes on along the minus strand of JAFBMS010000653.1, from coordinate 32,172 downwards.
AGAGCATGATATTACATCACTCAGCTCCATCACAGCACAGAGCATGATATTACATCACTCAGCTCCATCACAGCACAGAGCATGATATTACATCACTCAGCTCCATCACAGCACAGAGCATGATATTACATCACTCAGCACAATCACAGCACAGAGCATGATATTACATCACTCAGCACCATCACAGCACGGAACATGATATTACATCACTCAGCACCATCACAGCACAGAGCATGATAAAACTGATATAACTCAACTCCATTTTATCTTTATAATGATTTTTGACTCAAAGCAGGTTTACCTAAATCCCAGGCCTGAAACCCCCTCAGAGCAAGCCGAGGGCAAAAGTGAAAAACTGCCTGATTAGCAGGAAGAAGCACAGAGCAGAACCCAGCTCAGAGGGGGAGCCCATCTGTTTTAGCCAGCACTGAGCAGCCTTAACGAGTTTAACATCATTTATGTTGGCGCTGCTGCATGTCCAGCACTGAGCAGCCTTAACGAGTTTAACAGCATTTATGTTAGTGCTGCTGTATGTCCGGCACTGAGCAGCCTTAACGAGTTTAACAGCATTTATGTTAGTGCTGCTGTATGTCCGGCACTGAGCAGCCTTAACGAGTTTAACATCATTTATGTTAGTGCTGCTGTATGTCCGGCACTGAGCAGCCTTAACGAGTTTAACAGCATTTATGTTAGTGCTGCTGTATGTCCGGCACTGAGCAGCCTTAACGAGTTTAACAGCATTTATGTTAGTGCTGCTGTATGTCCGGCACTGAGCAGCCTTAACGAGTTTAACAGCATTTATGTTAGTGCTGCTGTATGTCCGGCACTGAGCAGCCTTAACGAGTTTAACAGCATTTATGTTAGTGCTGCTGAATGTCCGGCACTGAGCAGCCTTAACGAGTTTAACAGCATTTATGTTAGCGCTGCTGTATGTCCGGCACTGAGCAGCCTTAACGAGTTTAACATCATTTATGTTGGCGCTGCTGCATGTCCGGCACTGAGCAGCCTTAACGAGTTTAACAGCATTTATGTTAGTGCTGCTGTATGTCCGGCACTGAGCAGCCTTAACGAGTTTAACAGCATTTATGTTAGTGCTGCTGTATGTCCGGCACTGAGCAGCCTTAACGAGTTTAACATCATTTATGTTAGTGCTGCTGTATGTCCGGCACTGAGCAGCCTTAACGAGTTTAACAGCATTTATGTTAGTGCTGCTGTATGTCCGGCACTGAGCAGCCTTAACGAGTTTAACAGCATTTATGTTAGTGCTGCTGTATGTCCGGCACTGAGCAGCCTTAACGAGTTTAACAGCATTTATGTTAGTGCTGCTGTATGTCCGGCACTGAGCAGCCTTAACGAGTTTAACAGCATTTATGTTAGTGCTGCTGTATGTCCGGCACTGAGCAGCCTTAACGAGTTTAACAGCATTTATGTTAGTGCTGCTGTATGTCCAGTATCGGCTGGCAGGGAGGTCGATCTTCCAGCAGGGAGAGGCAGGAGAGCTGAACCAGTGAGCCGGGCTGGGCTGCTCTATCCAGGCCTGCAGCTACAGCTCCAGGCAGGAGCCCAGAGCAGCTAGAGGAGAGAGACACAGCATTAAATTATATTATTATTTTACCCAGACAAAGTGTACAGCAGACCTGGCTAACGCCGCTTTTAAACCGTTAACATAACTTAGAAAAAAGAGTAACATGGGGTAATTAAGCTAACACTGAACCACGGCACAATTGCCATAGAAACATACAACAACAAAAGCAAGGCTACAAATACCAAACCAATCACCTGAAGAGTGACTTTATGCAAGAAGAGGGAATAATGATAATAATGATAATAATAATAATAATAATAATAATAATCATGGATTTCATTTATGTAGCATGTTTTATTCCATGATTTTACTGTAAATGTAAAGAAACTCACCCCTCAACACCATAAATATGATATGTGGCAGCCATTTTGTCCCAGAATGCTCAGCTCATGTCTGCTGAGGTGGGGGAAGGAGAGAGGGAGATTTTGAGCCTGTTGACTTAGGGCATTAGGGAAGAGGCTGTGAGTGCCAGGTGGGATTTAGTCTGCTCTCTGTGTAATAAGTGTATGAGCTGTAGATTCACTGTTGAGGTAATTTCATCTGTTTGAATGTCAATGGTTCTTTCCAGGGGATATTTAACCTGGCTGTCCTGATGGAAGAGGGCCACAGAGTTCCAGAGAAGATTCTGGAACAGCTAAATATTTCAGTCGGGGATCTGCAGGATGTAGACGTGATCGTGGAGAAGCTCTATAAGAGGTACAGCCACCGTCAGAAATGCCGTATGCTTCATTTCCACCTGGCCCATGTGCTCATCGGTACAGCAGAACCGCTGAGACACAGACACGTCAGGAATGGCATGCGTTTGCTCCTCTGGAATGTTCTTAGAATTTGGTGCCTTCACCGCCTGAGACTTAGCTGTGTAACTTTCTTCAGATGTTGTGTTCAGTAAGCTGCTCGTTAGGAGCATTTGTTTAAAGCGCCACTTATCAGAATCCGTCCCTACATTCGTTATTTTTTCTGCATCTGCTCTTCCGCCGAGCGTTTTGCCTGCTTCTGAGAGGTAGTAGACTTTGTTCTCCCCTTTCTTTAATCAGCACTGTTTTCCCATGCTATCTTCCTAAGCATTTGTGCTGAGACATGCCCCTTTGTCTCATTCAGATTGAATTTGATTGTTATTTCATGAAAATGTGAATTTTTTTCCTTCTGTATGAATGAATATAGAGCTCGACATTTATGAGTTGTGGCTCTATGTGCCGATTCCTACTTATAAATGCATGTGGTTGGTGAGCCAGCCTGTAACTCCAGTGGTTGGTGAGCCAGCCTGTAACTCCAGTGGTTGGTGAGCCAGCCTGTAACTCCAGGGGTTGGCGAGCCAGTCTGTAACTCCAGTGGTTGGTGAGCCAGCCTGTAACTCCAGGGGTTGGCGAGCCAGTCTGTAACTCCAGTGGTTGGTGAGCCAGTCTGTAACTCCAGTGGTTGGTGAGCCAGCCTGTAACTCCAGCGGTTGGCGAGCCAGCCTGTAACTCCAGGGGTTGGTGAGCCAGTCTGTAACTCCAGTGGTTGGTGAGCCAGTCTGTAACTCCAGTGGTTGGTGAGCCAGCCTGTAACTCCAGTGGTTGGTGAGCCAGCCTGTAACTCCAGTGGTTGGCGAGCCAGTCTGTTACTCCAGTGGTTGGCGAGCCAGCCTGTAACTCCAGTGGTTGGTGAGCCAGTCTGTAACTCCAGTGGTTGGCGAGCCAGTCTGTAACTCCAGTGGTTGGTGAGCCAGTCTTTAACTCCAGGGGTTGGTGAGCCAGCCTGTAACTCCAGTGGTTGGTGAGCCAGTCTGTAACTCCAGCGGTTGGCGAGCCAGTCTGTAACTCCAGTGGTTGGTGAGCCAGTCTGTAACTCCAGCGGTTGGCGAGCCAGTCTGTAACTCCAGTGGTTGGTGAGCCAGTCTGTAACTCCAGTGGTTGGCGAGCCAGTCTGTAACTCCAGTGGTTGGTGAGCCAGTCTGTAACTCCAGCGGTTGGCGAGCCAGTCTGTAACTCCAGTGGTTGGTGAGCCAGTCTGTAACTCCAGTGGTTGGTGAGCCAGCCTGTAACTCCAGTGGTTGGTGAGCCAGTCTGTAACTCCAGTGGTTGGTGAGCCAGCCTGTAACTCCAGTGGTTGGTGAGCCAGTCTGTAACTCCAGTGGTTGGTGAGCCAGTCTGTAACTCCAGTGGTTGGTGAGCCAGCCTGTAACTCCAGTGTTTGCATCCCTGTGGTCCATTTGCATGTGCTTTAGCTGCGTTCCCCTGAGATTGTACCTTAGTACCTGAGTCCACCTGATTCAACATCAATCATTTGTCGCATGCCTCCACTGTGAGCTGGGATATCCAGAGAAACTGAGAAGCCTGTTACATCTTATGGTTTTCATGGAAATTGTGAGATGTGATTATGATCATTATGTTAACAATTGTGTGTGTATTTCATCTCAAGTTGCAGTCAGCTTGATGAAGATTTGGACCTGTCTCCATGTTCTTTGGCCCTGTTCAGAGTCCGGCTGGGAAGAGCATGGAGGTCTTTCATGCACCACCCAGTGCAAAGCTTATTGGTGGGTTATTACTGGTCACATGACACAGTGCAAAGCTTATCGGTGGGATATTACTGGTCATATTATCCAGTGCAAAGCTTATTGTTGGGTTATAACTGGTCACATGACCCAGTGCAAAGCTTATTGGTGGGTTATTTCTGGTCACATGACCAAGTGAAAAGCTTATTGGAGGGTCATTACTGGTCACATGGCTGGTCACATACTTATTGGTTGGTTTCTCACAGATCTCCCTCATTCAGTTTATTTCTGGTGTCCCTTAGTTTATGTTTCTCTTTTGACCCTCTATCTATGAGCCGCTTTGCTTTGTCAGAAAAGTAGGATAAAGCATAATTGTGTGGAATTCAAGGCTTAGATCAAACATAAAATAAGCATTGCAAGGCTCTGTTGCCGTGTAACAGTGGTATGTGTGACGTGTGTGTCTCCTCTCCCAGGCCTATGTGATTGGCTCTGCCAGTGTGGCAGCCCTGGTAACCTTTGTGATGCAGCGCGTCTCAAACAGCGGCCCTGCAGGTGAGTGAACAGCCGATCCGGCCCTTGGGAGTTCCTGGTGCGGTAATCACAGGAGGGAGGTGCTATCATTGCAGTGTTGTCATTGGTCACGCCCCTTATTGAATTCTTAGGATGTGTAAAATCAGAATGTTTCAGCTTTAGTGGTAAGGGAGATACAACGTTTTTATTTAAACTTTCACCTGGAAGTCCATTGAGATACAAAAAATGAGTTTTTCACAGGTGATGAGGCAAAGAAAGCAGCTTCAGAGTAAAAATGCAAAACTGCAGTTAACACAGGGCTGAGGTTGTGATCGGTCAGGGGAATCTGTGGTCGTCTGACTCTGAGAGGATCTGCTCCAGGCTGTTCTGCTGGATTGCTGATGAAAATTCACAAGTAGATTTCCTTTTCATGTTTAATTTCCTGCCATTTGGTGGCGCTGTTACCTCAAACTAGATGTTGTGCAACAGGTTAGATTTCTCTGCTGGAGTCCTGACATCACAATATTAATTATGAGTAATTAGAAAGGTTTGTGTATGTGTGTGTTAGTGTGTGTGAGAGAGAGAGACAGAGAGATGTGTATATACTGTCTGAGCGTGTGTGAGTTTCAGTGTGTGTGTATTCCTGTATATGAGTGTGTAAGGGTATAATGTTTTTTAGTGCGTGATATGATTGTATATGATTGTGTGTTTTTGTAAATGGGTTTGCACTTGAATGAGCATGAGTGTGTGTGTGTGTGTGTGCGTGTGTATATGCAAGGCATCGTATATGAGAGTATGTGAATGTGTGCAAAAGGAAAGAGTGAGTGAGCAGGTTTGTCTCTTTCTGTCCCTCCCCAGCTCATGGCACAATCCAGAGGGCGGAGCCATCGCCTGCCAATCATGATGAGGTCATAAGGAATGGCCAGCTGGGCCTTGTCACACAGTTGTTGATGAGGAGGCGGAACCTGCATCTTATAGGTGATTGGGCAATCACTGTTATGGGAGTCGGCCTGTGCACTGCATACACCCTCTTACTGTTCCACCTCCTGTGATGTGAGCAGGAAGTACTGTGATGCGTTTCCTGCAAAGCAGATTGGCCGCAGGGAATAGGCTGATGGGCCTTTCTGGTTTGAGAATCAGATGTGAGACCCAGGATCCAGATTTTGGGCTGTCCTGTTTCTGTTTCTGTCTGTAAGGTAAAGAAGATGACTGCCTCTGATGGGGGTGAGGTGAAAGGAATTGTGGGATACTGAGTTTTTCTCTGGGTTTTTTCCTCTGGAGATTCCCCACAAATGGAAATAAAAATCTGGCCCAGCTCAGCAGCAGTAATAACACTCCATGGGAATCCTGCTGCTGTCTGACTGAGCTTTTAATTTTTTCATTTGTTCTATTTCTCTAGTTTAAGCTGTAGGCATTGCAGCGCTGATTGTTATTACTCTAGAACAATAATAAAAACAGCCGTTAGGCAATCACCGTATTGTATAAATAACGTGCCGGCTCTGCACTTCTGCACTGCTTTGTTACTGATGTAAACACTGATGTTTCCTGTACTTCCCTCAGGACAGTAGCAGCTGTTAAGTGGCAATAATATAAAGTAATACATTATAATATAATGGATAACACAGAATCACATTCTGATTTTTATTTAATCTTAGGCCTGTAGTGTGTAAAATAGTCACTGAATCTCCTGTTGTACTGTGTGTGGCCTGTAGGGTGTAAAATAGTCACTGGCTCTCCTGTTGTACTGTGTGTGGCCTGTAGGGTGTAAAATAGTCACTGAATCTCCTGTAGTACTGTGTGTGGCCTATAGGGTGTAAAATAGTCACTGGCTCTCCTGTTGTACTGTGTGTGGCCTGTAGGGTGTAAAATAGTCACTAGCTCTCCTGTAGTACTGTGTGTGGCCTGTAGGGTGTAAAATAGTCACTGGCTCTCCTGTTGTACTGTGTGTGGCCTGTAGGGTGTAAAATAGTCACTGGCTCTCCTGTAGTACTGTGTGTGGCCTGTAGGGTGTAGAATAGTCACTGGCTCTCTGCTGTAGTACTGTGTGTGGCCTGTAGGGTGTAAAATAGTCACTAGCTCTCCTGTAGTACTGTGTGTAGCCTGTAGGGTGTAAAATAGTCATTGGCTCTCCTGTAGTACTATGTGTGGCCTGTAGGGTGTAAAATAGTCACTGGCTCTCCTGTAGTATGGTGTGTGGCCTGTAGGGTGTAAAATAGTCACTAGCTCTCCTGTAGTACTGTGTGTAGCCTGTAGGGTGTAAAATAGTCATTGGCTCTCTCCTGCAGTGATGTGTGGCCTGTAGGGTGCAAAATAGTCACTGGCTCTCCTGTAGTACTGTGTGTGGCCTGTAGGGTGTAAAATAGTCACTGGCTCTCCTGTTGTACTGTGTGTGGCCTGTAGGGTGTAAAATAGTCACTAGCTCTCCTGTAGTACTGTGTGTAGCCTGTAGGGTGTAAAATAGTCATTGGCTCTCCTGTAGTACTATGTGTGGCCTGTAGGGTGTAAAATAGTCACTGGCTCACACTGGTGATGCAGAGGGCAGAATCTGATCCCAAACTGGTGATACGAATCCCTCTATCTTTATTCCCATTGGTTTTTATTTAT
>JAFBMS010000653.1:0-20000 GCA_019788955.1 Albula glossodonta | reverse complement strand
AGACTGGTGTATGATTGGCGTTTTTGCACAGTGGATTACAGTGAGATTTAGCTGATGCCCTATCCAGGAGAACATCATTTACACATCCACGAAAACGGCCATATCTTTGCAGGAGAATTTCAGGTAGCCTATAGCCTAGTGGCGAAGGTACATGACTGGGACCCCTGAGGTTGGTGGTTCAAGTCCCAGTCCAGCCACAGCAAAAACACCATTGCTGTTGGGCCCTTGAGCAAGGCCCTTAACCCCACATTGCTCCCAGGGGAGATTGGCCCTGGGTTAGTCTAATCAACTGTAAGTCGCTTTGGATAAAAGCGTCAGCTAAATGACAGTAATGTAGGTAAAGAACCTTGGTAACTCTGAAGGTAAAACACTACAGTGCCATGCCAGGGAGCTCAACTTCCAACCTCTCTGACATACTACTCTGCCAAATTACTATTGTGCCAAATTACAAATTACTATAATGTCAAGACCATTCCAGTAAGGATTTGGCATTCTAATGCCAAGGCTATCCTAATCAAGGCTGTTTCAGTGCCAAGGTTGGGAATGTATGGCACAGCTGAGTCACTGAGCAGGACCCTGTAAAGTGTAATTGATGGGTGGGTATAGTCATTAATGGCCTTGATATTAATGATAATGATGTAACCTCTAGCTCAACGCTGGGGCTGAACACTATCGCTCAGGGCAGTGGGAGGTAGTGACAGTGCAGTGTGGGTTCTGTTGGGTCCAAAGGCTGCAGTGCGGGAGGATCTGATAGGCACTGATACCGAGCCCCATAAACCCATCTCTTTCATCAGCCACCTCACCGCAGGGTCAAGGAGTGTATGGAGCTCTACAGCCCAGTGCGTGCGTGTGTGTGTGTGTGTGTGTGTATGTGTATGAGTGTGTGTGTGTATATGTATGTGTATGAGTGTGTGTATGTGTATGTGTGTGTGTATGTGTATGTGTATGAGTGTGTGTGTGTATATGTATGTGTATGAGTATGTGTGTGTGTGTGTGCATGTGTATGAGTGTGTGTGTGTGTGTGTGCATGTGTATATGTGTGTGTGTGTGTGTGTGTGTGTGTGTGTGTGTGTGTGTGTGTGTGTGTGTGTGTGTGTGTGTGTGTGTGTGTGTGTGTGTGTGTGTGTGTGTGTGTGTGTGTATGTGTATGTGTATGTGTATGAGTGTGTGTGTGTGTGTGCCTGTGTGTGTGTGAGTGTGTGTGTGTGTTGATGTATGTGGTGTCCCTTTAATTCTTCTTTTTGTCACCTTTTGCTAAACCTGAATAAAATAAGTGTTCAAAGATGTTCCTTCCAAGAACCAATTTTATTGCCCCTCTTTGTGCTTTGTTACAAGCCCCTAAATCTTCATTAAAAGTATGGTGCCAATAACTGCACACTAATGTAACTGGGGTCTAAGGCAGTGAGAAACATAAGGCAACATCCTTTTACTCATATTCAGTACCACTTTTGCTACATTCTGCTCTTTTCACATTTTCCCCATTTGTAAATGAATTCCATAGAACAGCATGTTTGTATGGAGTCTGTGTTAAGAAGTATGAATTCCTGGGCCCCAGCTGTCAACATCAAAAATATTTATCGCGTTTATTTCCCCAAAAACAGGCAGTATTAGAAAAATTCAATTTACTCTGTCTCTTTACAGATTTTTAACCTTACACATTTAGAGAATAGAGGGATTTGTTTTAGTAGGAAAGAGAGACAGAGAAAGAGTGAGAGTGTGTGAAAGTTTGCTTTTCGATGATACAGTTTATCTTTGTGAGAGAGTGTTCTTTAGTGAAAGAGATGGAGTTTACCTTAGCAAGAGAGAGAGACAGCAAACAGAAAGAGAGATTACTGAGGGGAAAATAGTTTACTTTTGTGAAAACCTGTGGAGCAGAGAATGAATAGATTGTGTGATGATAGATCATATTTATAGTATTTATTTTTAATAATCATCTCTTCCTGAGGACTGTACTCAGCTCATGCCGGTTTTCATGTCAGAATACTGCAAAATAGAAGATAACTCCTCAGCTGAAAAAAAAATCACTCTGTATTATTACATTCTTCACAGGAATACGCCTGCAGATTTCCTGCTGTTTCTTCACCACACGCTGTTTGTCAAAAAGCTGTTGAAGTGACTAAGTTTTTTATCTGTTCATAAAGCAACAAAATACTACAGCCTCCACCCCCGGACCTGGTTTGCAGGAGACTATAAAACAGACCCATTAACCGTGAAGGAAATCTGCACACATGGAGCTGATAATGGCTGCTTAAAAAGCTCTGTTCTGTTAGATAAAGAGACGGACATCAACAGAAAACACAGATAAAGACCTTTACATACTGTCTTCATGAATGGACTTCATGTGTGAAAGAAGTGTGTGTGTGTGTGTGTGTGTGTGTGTGTGTGTGTGTGTGTGTGTGTGTGTGTGTGTGTGTGTGTGTGTGTGTGTGTGTGTGTGTGTGTGTGTGAGTGAGTGTGTGAGTGTGTGTGTGTGTGAGTGTGTGTGTGTGTGTGTGTGTGTGTGTGTGAGTGTGTGTGTGTGTGTGTGTGTGTGTGTGAGTGTGTGTGTGTGTGTGTGTGTGTGTGTGTGTGTGTGTGAGTGAGTGTGTGTGTGAGTGTGTGTGAGAGAGAGTGTGTGTGTGGGTGTGTGTGGGTGTGTGTGAGAGTGTGTGTGTGTGTGAGTGTGTGTGTGTGTGTGAGGGTGTGTGTGAGAGAGAGTGTGTGTGCGTGCGTGTGAGTGTGTGTGTGTGAGTGTGTGTGTGTGTGTGTGAGTGTGTGTGTGTGTGTGTGTGTGTGTGTGAGAGTGTGTGTGTGTGCGTGCGTGCGTGTGTGTGTGAGAGAGAGTGTGTGTGTGAGAGTGTGTGTGTGTGTGTGTGTGTGAGTGTGTGTGTGTGTGTGTGTGTGTGTGTGTGTGAGTGTGTGAGTGAGTGTGTGTGTGAGAGAGAGTGTGTGTGTGTGAGTGTGTGTGTGTGTGTGAGTGTGTGTGCGAGTGTGTGTGTGTGTGTGTGTGTGTGTGTGTGTGTGTGTGAGTGTGTGTGCGAGTGTGTGTGTGTGTGTGTGTGTGTGTGTGTGAGTGTGTGTGTGTGTGTGAGTGAGAGTGTGTGTGGGTGCGTGTGTGTTAGCTGCCCACTGCCACGGTCAGCTGCCCAACAGATAATGCTGACTCAGTGCACTATCAAAGAGGAGCGATTCAACAACAGTCCAAATTCCTACTTATCAACATGGACATTCTCTTAATATCTGATACATATTCAGTGACCAGTGAACATGTACACTAAAAAAGGAAAGATAAAGCAGAGAAGGGGAATGTTGTCAAATTCAAACACTGCAAACGTTTTGGTATTTCTTTGTGGTGACATGCAAAAGGCCAATGCGACACAGTAATGGATCTTTCAGTGTCCAAGTTAAGGCTTCTGTTTCTGCCTCCTACAAATTGTCAATTAAGTCAGAGTTTCATGCTGTTAACACTTTATAAGCACAATCCATGTATAGTAACACAATCCATAATGATTGTGTTATAGGTTTAAAACATGTTTGATGTGTCATGCAAAATTAGCCTGTAAAAGTGAAATGATTGAAGTTGAATTGAACGCACTTGCACTGAATTAGAGAAGGTCTGCATGACAGTCTGACAAAGCCCTACAGTGAGAGTAAAAGGGAAATAAAGTGCTTTGGAAGAAAGTTGTTCTCGTCACAGCCTTGTTTATTCCCACCAGAATGATGTCATGGTCTCACAAAGGACTTGACAGTGTCAGAGACGTGAAATAAAGGAGGCAGTTTTGTGTGATTATCATTTTAAAACATCTAAACGAACCAGAGCAAACTCACATTTCTTACTGACGTCTTTGGGACGTTCCCAATAAAAGGACGCGGAATAAATCATGTTTCAGCACTCTGAATTATAAAGATGTGAGTCACAGTTGTGTAATAAAATAATGAGCTGCTGCTCATCAGGGCTGCTCATATTGAAACAGCGCTCTGATTCTTTCATCAGTAGTGAAGCAGCTGGCCTCGCTGAGCTTTGAGTGGAGCGGTGCGAGTGTTTGTGACAGACATGCCAAACGCCCGTATGTGCCTGTTTTACACATTTATTGATTCGCTGCACAGCGAACTGCCTAATGAAAGTGTGCTTAATTACCATGCATGTTTCTGCTGCCCTGGCAGCGCAAAGCACCAAGCTCACCAATTACTAATGACTCTTACACAAAACGCCACTTAGATTATGACCGTTAACATGCACGCACGCTCGCGCGCACACACACACACACACACGCACACACACACAAAAACACACAGATACACACACACCCTGACAGGACAAAAGTTGTAATCCAGCAATTGCTTTTAATAAATTTAACAACATTATGCTTACAAACATTTAAACATAAAAATAAATGTATTTAAATAGGGTTTTAAATTTACAGTACAGATATGGAGAGAACAGAATAGCTCAAGCATAAAAGGAGAGGATGTGGCATTCCTCTCCCATATATTAAATATACATTATTCCAAAAAAATAAATAAACCAGCTTTAAAAACAGAGAAAAAATGGCAAACATAAAGCCAAACCACTTTGCCATGTTGGAGTGTAGACAGACCATTGTTCTTCCATCATAGCCTACAGCAGATTAATGAAAACTCAATCAGTCCTACAGCTTCACTTGTCACAGCTCAGACCTCCAGCTGAAACTCAAACATCCCAACACTAAGGGCTGAAATCCAGCTGACACTGTAAGTTAAGAACAGCTGTTTCTCGGGCAAAAATGAGTAGCATGATGCTAACCCACACATGTGCTGAGTGTTCACACATAATGACTAATGGTATTCAAATCAAACACCCTTCATTTTGGGGACATATGCAATTCAGTCAAAACAAAATTTAAGTTACAAAATTAATATCTCTTAATATTTTCTGTTTCATTGGAAACTATTTTAATGGAAATAGCTTCTGCCCTTACAAAGTAAATACGTGTATCTGATTAAGTTCCAGTACATGCCAGTGACAAATAAAGAGGGATGCGTTTAGCTGGAGGTTTGTGCTGAAACATGTTAGAGATTTACAGCTATTTTAATTCAGAGGTCGCCGTGGAAAAACAGCGTCATGGCCAGTTATGGAAGCGATGTGGCAGTGGAGTGATATCAAATATCAAGCACGCAATAATTTATCTCATTCATTTCTTTGGCTGTCATACATCACAACAAAGCACACAGACACATAGCACAATCAGAGCACAGAGGATCTCCAGCGCCTGTCTGCCGTTCTGTCCTCAGGGATCCAGATCAAACCACATCACACCAGCCAGACCAGATCAGACCAGGTCAGACTGGACCAATCCAGTCCAATCTAGATCTGAGTGGCTTGACCTTCCCCAGCGGTTCAGTTCAGTAAAGTAAGAGTGTAATCCCTCCTTCTCCTGGCTCTGTTGGCGGGTTGGCTCAGCGAGAGTCTGTGCACCCTGTTTTTGTTTTGAGGTGGTCAGAGTTGCGGGCATCGCAGGTGACCTTTACATGTGCGTTGCCTTGGTGACGCTGGCGTCCCCATCATGCTCCAGCGCGGGGTTGTCATACATCTCCAGGGCGGGGGCCTTCTTGGAGCCGTCGTCGTCACCGTCAGTGGGATTTTTGCGGCAGCACTTGCAGCAGCAGCAGCAGCGGGTGGCACAGAAGGACGTCATGGCGCTGACGGCACGGTCCATGGGTGCCAGCGAGTGCATCCAGTAGGGCAGGAAGTCCCAGCTGCGCAGGATGGAGGGCAGGAAGCGCGGGCAGTGCGACTGCATCACGTTGACCACCACGATGAACAGCACCATGGCAACGATGGGCACGCCCACCCCCACCAGAACCTGCCAGCCTGCCAGTGACAGCCCGAACACTGATAGCGGGAACACCAGGAAGCAGAGGATTAGGTAGAACGCAGCGAACCAGCGGTATTTGGCGGTTTTGTTCCCCAGGCCCTTGGCCAGCCGGATGGGGATCCGTGTAAACGGAATGGGGTACCAAAGCAGGATCCCCGCAATGTTGAAGAAGAAATGACACAGTGCGATCTGAGGATAGAGAGAGAGAGAGGGAGGGAGGGAGGGAGAAGGTCAAAAAATGGCTAAACTGACCTGCAGGGAGTTATAGGGTTAAACTGGCCTGCAGGGCATTGGAGGGTTAAACTGACCTGCAGGGCGTTATAGGGTTAAACTGGCCTGCAGGGCATTAGAGGGTTAAACTGACCTGCAGGGAGTTGGCAAGGGTTTCCCCAGGGCTGGCCATGGCAGCGAGGATGGCCGTGGTGGTGGTGCCGATGTTGGAGCCCAGGGTGAGGGGGTACGCTCTCTCTATGCTGATCACCCCGATTCCTGCACAGGTGAGAGAGAACACAAGCATGAGCCCAGACATTCACTCTGTGATCTTATGACCATAGAGATATACTCACACTGGATATGAGCATGGAGATATACTCACACTGGATATGAGCATAGAGATATACTCACACTGGATATGACCATAGAGATATACTCACACACTGGACATGACCATAGAGATATACTCACACTGGATATGACCATAGAGATATACTCACACTGGATATGACCATAGAGATATACTCACACACTGGATATGACCATAGAGATATACTCACACTGGATATGACCATAGAGATATACTCGCACTGGATATGACCATAGAGATATACTCACACTGGATATGACCATAGAGATATACTCACACACTGGATATGACCATAGAGATATACTCACACTGGATATGACCATAGAGATATACTCGCACTGGATATGACCATAGAGATATACTCACACACTGGACATGACCATAGAGATATACTCACACTGGATATGACCATAGAGATATACTCACACACTGGACATGACCATAGAGATATACTCACACTGGATATGACCATAGAGATATACTCACACACTGGACATGACCATAGAGATATACTCACACTGGATATGACCATAGAGATATACTCACACTGGATATGACCATAGAGATATACTCACACACTGGATATGACCATAGAGATATACTCACACACTGGATATGACCATAGAGATATACTCACACTGGATATGACCATAGAGATATACTCACACACTGGATATGACCATAGAGATATACTCACACTGGCTTAGCTACTGCTGGACCACTTTGTCCTGAAATTACGATTTTGTAAAGCTGAGTCATACTGCCTAAAATTTAGTGAGTTATTTCCTTAAGACTGAACACAAGACTAAATGAGAGGACTGAGGCAGTGTGCAGCAGTGACCAGCAGGGGGAGCGTGGAGCAGGTGAGGCAGTGTGCAACAGTGACCAGCAGGGGGAGCATGGAGCAGGACTCACCCACGAGTGGAGTGATGGCAGAGGTGAACACGGAGCTGCTCTGGACAATGAAAGTCATCCCAGCTCCCACAATGATGGCCAGGTAACCTGTCACCCAGCTGAACGGGAAGGGGAAGTCTGCAGGACAGGAAGTACACATCATCATCATCATCATCATCATCATCATCACCATGTTAGGCTGCACACATGCATGCTGACTTGGTTGATCATCACAGGTAGTGTGCCTGGCCTGACCGCCACACTGCAGGAGAGCTGCTCATGTGCTGACAGGTCAGTGCCAGCATCTTTGTACCTGAGTTGCTCATCAAACACCAGGATCTTTGTACCTGAGTTGACTATCAAACACCAGGATGTCATGTCCAGCTGACTGTATGTCTGTATTCACCATTCAGTGCCATGACCTGCAGCTGTGCTGAGATCATACACCTGTACACCTGAGTTGGGATCACATGGCTGTGTGTCCATGTGGCTGCTGTGATCACCTGTGCAAGGTGTGCTCACGTCTGCAGCTGTGTGAAAAGTGTGCTCATCTGTGTACCTGTGAAAAAGGTATGCATTCATATTCATGAGTGTAAGGGTTGCTCACCTGTGTTGAGGATCTTCTTGATGACGACGGCGACCTGGCCCTTGAGCATGGAGTTGAGCAGTTTGACGATGAGGACAAGGCAGGTGCAGAGCACCAGCAGGGACAGCGCTAGCAGGATCAGCCCCACCGCCAGGTCCGGCAGGTTGCTGTTCGCAAAGATGTGCTTGCCTGTAGAGAGAGCACTGTCACATTAGCATGTTAGCAAGATGCACACTGCAACGTTAGCATGTTATCAAGATGCACACTGCAACGTTAGCACGTTAGCAATATGCATACTGTAACATTAGCACGTTAGCAATATGCATACTGTAACATTAGCACATTAGCAACATGCACAATGCACCATTAGCACTTTAGCAACATGTACACTGCAACATTAGCTCATTAGCAACAAGCACACTGTTACATTACATAGACTACCACTAAAACTGCTTTATCACAAGATTAGCAACAGCAACCTCTGCACTTCACTGTCAGTAACCACTATTCTGCACTGTTACTGCGAGTAACCACTATACTGCACTGTTACCCAGACAACCACCTCTGAAACCACACTGTTACTACAAGCAGTATATGAGGCAGTGTTGTATATGATTGTATGACTCAGATTTCTGGTTTAATTAAGTTGGTAATTTGTGTTACTGGTGGAAAATTGCTAGCGCAACCAGATGCAACAAAAGTAGCCAGTTCCTATATTAAAATAGGTAAATATTTAATTGTTATAAAGAGGAGATTAATTTCTGTATGTGATGAAATAGGTTTCCCGAGGCCTGATGGGTTTGGGGGGGGGCGGAATCGGATTGATCGGATTGGTCGCTGCGTCTCCCAGGAGATAATGAGCCAGGGAAGAATGGGCCCCTTTAAGGGACATGGGGCGTAGAGGGGTCACCTGGGACTGGGGTTTCTGCGTAACGCAGGGGAATGAAAGATGCCATTGTACCTGTCCAGAGGAGGTTCAGGTGAGCTGCGCTCTTAGATTACTCTTTACGCTCCTGAAAGGACTCCCCCCCCCCCCCCACCCCGCCTCAGGTTACCCAGCGGGGGTCTCTCCAGGACACAGCCACCGCTGGGTACCCCGCCCCCCACAGACACACACACTCACTGTGTGAAAACCACCAGCATGTTTAACAGTGTTCAACAGTTAACATGTAATAAGCTAAAAATATGGACAAATTCCAAAGCATCCTTATAGTTTTATCTCTTAGGCACCTTAGCATGATAAGTACTAAATATGTACTTTACTTTCACAAGATGTATTCTGCATTTGGGCTCTTCTGGATCTCATATGTCATGTCCTGATGTCTCAGTGACACCTATGGCCCATATACCTGAGACTCATATCCACACATACACCTGTATACCTGAAACTAAGACACACCTGACTGTGTACCTGCAGCACAGCTCTCTCTCTTTCTCACAAACTCACACACACATTACACACACACACAGGCGGTGTACATACACTTTTCCAGGTTGATGGTTTCAGACACATTCTTCAGTGTGTACGTCAGATTGCCCTCCACCCAGCAGAGGGCAGGACTAGTGCAGTTCTCTGGGCCGGGGACAGTCACGTTTTTAAGAACCTGTGCGAAAGCCCCCACAAAACAGGGGTTACACTTACACCCTGGGAAATGGTAAGATTCCCCAGAAAACAGGAATACCATGCAGGGACCGTGCTACAAACTAACTTACTAAATAAATAAATAAAGAGGAACAAAGAAAATTAAAGGCATGGAACTGATACATGGAGAGACGAGATACTCTGGACAAAAATAACGAGAAAAACCCTCCACAACAACGGCAAAAGGTAATTTAAAGAAAAAGTAAAAATGGGAGATTTTTTAAGACAGTGTGATACAGACAGCAGAGGCAGTCCCTCCTTTCTCTACAAAATGGGACTTTACACGTTCTACTGGAACCATAAACCGCAAAGCCAGAGCAATGACCCACTCTGTCAAAGTCACTGTGACAAGTCACGAGCACAGATTCCCTAACGGTGTTTCAGAGCCAGATCACACCTTCACCTCACCTGGCGGTTAAGAATTACACTTGATTTTCAATGAGCTTAATTGCCTTATTAAATTTCCTGCTCCTGTGTTTTGCTGCTCACTGAGAGCGACCCCCATTAAAACACTATTGATCAGCAGGTTATTCTGTAAAAGTCTGTGGCACAGGATATCTGAAAGAATATAAAGTGGAGTATATCCTTGAAAAACATTGTAAACTAAGAGGTGCTTTGAAACTGAGTCAAAACTAGGATTTGAAATCCAATCATATAGGTGAGTTTGTCTGCAC
Source organism: Albula glossodonta (assembly GCA_019788955.1). Classification (NCBI taxonomy): domain Eukaryota; kingdom Metazoa; phylum Chordata; class Actinopteri; order Albuliformes; family Albulidae; genus Albula; species Albula glossodonta. The sequence continues at coordinate 9,787 of JAFBMS010000653.1, read as the reverse complement.
ATACTAAAGGTGTCCTCACACACAGCTTACACGGGTGTTTCACCTGATCTCTCCTTCTCAGTAACTCATCCACACCTGTATCTACCTGTCATACGTAAAAGGCTGTCAGGGCTTTATTTACAGCTGTATGAACATTTCTGAACTCATAACAGAAGCACAGAATAATGGCAGTCACATTCCGTCTTATTCACCTGTCTCTCATTGCCATTTAAGGAAAAGCATTACAGTTTTGACCTTAAATTGACCTTACAGCTGAAAGCATTATGGCAACAATATGGGTACCTTACAAGTTTTTTTGAAAAAAAAAAAAAAGGAATATCTGCTGTAGGAGAGTTTTGCTCTTTGCGTGTAATTATTACGTACCAGATTAGATAGCGTATTTATTTTGTAATAATATGTGGTTATACACTATTTCCCAAAGCAATAAAGCAATAATGGTAAAGCTTTACTGTACTTCAGTCGTAGCTGAACTTTTCTCACCTAGCTGAGGTCTGTGTAAAATAATTACTTTCATTCTTTGACGTCATTTTAAACCATCGATTCCAGTCTGCTGTCATTTACTTATTAATGTCTGCTGCCAGTTTGATGATCTCGTGTTTTGTTTGAGTACATTTATTAACCATCTACTCTGCTAGCTACAATGCCGGTCTCATGCTAGACCCTCCTACCACCAGTAGTTGACCAAACGGTGTGGAGTTCGACAGATCAGCAAGTCACCAAGGAATTTTTCCCAGTGCAGAACTAGCTGCAAAAGCCTCAATTAAACACCCTCAACAAACAAAAACATCATCAGATGCTGCCATAATATATTATTGAACCAGACACCATCAGTGTACCGGGGAACAGGAATGAATTCGGCTTTTCAAGGATGTTGCAGATTGTTGATTATGAAAAAGCCTCAAGTTTTCCTGGATAGTTCAAAAACTCAAGCAGGTGGGATGACAGCCAGCTGGACCATGTGTGAACGCACAAGATTTCCTGGGGTTCTCTTAAGAACAGCGGCTGTGGTGCTGCTTCCTACCGTGTTGGTCTCTGTTTTACACCAGATCTTAATGAGGCTCTTGTTCCTGGCCTCAGGGTCCCCGGTGGCGATCTCGTTGATCACATTTTTGTCAAGCTGTAACAAAAGAACAATGTGATGTCATAATCAACACAAACCCTTTGGATTCTGTGCCTGATATAACAAGTAGCACAGAGTAATTAAACACTGGGCCCACTGGAACAATTAACACTCTGATGTCACAACTCAACCTGTGTGAATGGTGATGAAAATCATACAATATTATAATGTGTTGGAGTTAACTTGAGCATTTGGAGGTTACTGATTTATGAAAATTTGGAGGTTAATGTTTTCTTAAAAGTCCCCAATAATAAGATTGTGTGTTATTGATTTATGAGTTGTGCCTAGTAAGATAAATGGTTAGTTCTTTATGAATACAACCTGATACTATGACACAGGCTTAAAGCTTTGTGAGTATTAGGGGCTAATGCTTTGTGAATAGCGGTAGACTCACCTGGATGATGGAGTCGGTCAGAGGGTCGGTGATGACGTTGAGCAGCTCAGGGGCATCGTCGCCACTCTCGATCTGGAAGGAATCGATCAGAACCTTGGTGAGCTTGTACAGGACGCCCGTGGCCACCTCCAGGGGCAACAGCACCAGCACAGACAGCCAGTTAAAGAAGTCGTGCACCGTGGCCCCGCCGAACGCCCTGAGAGAGGGACAGGGAGAGGAAGGGGTTAAACAAATCCACCAGCACACGGTATCTATGTCTCTGAATGTATGTGAGCTGTAGGGGTTGGGGTGCAGGGGGGGTTTTTTTGTGGGGGGTTGGGGGGTGTACCTGCGGAACTCGTTCCGGTCACTGGCCTGCATCATGGCCACGATGGTGTTGGTGACGGACGTGCCGATATTGGCCCCCATGATGATGGGCACTGCAGACTGGACCTCCAGCACTGAGAGAGATAGAGAGAGAGAGAACATCATAAATACCATGAAACTGTGTGTGTGTGAGAGAGAGAGTGCGCGTGTGAGTGTATAGTGTGTGTGTGTGCATGTGCATGTGAGAGAGAGTGTGTGAGTGTATAGTGTGTATAGTGTGTGTGCATGTGTGTGTGTGCACATGCATGTGTGTGTGTGTGTGCATGCGTGCGTGTGTGAGAGAGAGTGTGTGTGAGTGTATAGTGTGTGTGTGTGTGTGCACGTGCATGTGTGTGTGTGTGCGTATGTGTGTGTGCGTGTGTGTGTGTGTGCGTGCGCGTGTGTGTGTGAGTGTGTGTGTGTATTGTGTGCATGTGTGTGTGCGTGTGTGTGTGTGTGTGTGAGTGTGTATGCGTGTATTGTGTGCGTGTGTGTGGCACACTCACATCCTGAGGACACCATGCTGACCACGATGGAGGAGGAGGTGCTAGAGCTCTGCACTAACACAGTCACCAGGACCCCGATCACCAGCCCGGCTACCGGGTTGGACAGCACGGCGTTATCCTGGAATATGTCTCCCGCGGCTTTCCCTGAGGAGCACACCAAGGCATTACACACCGAGAGACCATTCAGTTTCCACATCAGACACGGCTAATCTATGCCTCACACATCAGGCCCTCGGCGGTACAGCAGGCTGTAGGGAAGCACAGCAGGGCCTGGGGGCTTAATTACCTCCCACCAGCTGGAAGGCAGAGCTCAGGATATCCAGAGAGCACACAAACATGTAGAGGAACCCCACCAGCAGAGCGAACTTCCCAATGGAGATCACCACTCGCATCACTTTCCCTTTGGTGTCCAATTCTGAGGGAGGCAGCGAGAGAGAGGGAGGGAATAAGCAAATAAATACAAAAATAAATAAATGAGGTTCTCATCTGCATTTAAAAGCTTCTTTTCCTCAGGGTGCTGAGCTGTTCTCTTCAACTCAATCACAGACACACTGGTGGCTGTTACACCTGTCAAATAAACCTCCAAACTGTGATGAATACTGATTCATTCCCCCCTTTGAGAGAGCGCTTCGGATGCCCGTACCTGACCATTTCACTCCAGTGTCCTGCAGTTCCGGGAGGTTCCAAGGGTCGAAATCAGGGTCCTCATCCACCAGCGCCACCGTGGAGTAGGCGGGGGGTATCGCCTGGTCCTTCGCTTCACCACCGGCCTTCCCTGGAGGATTCACACGCGGAAGGAGACACGGCTCAGAGGCTGCATTTTAAGCGTAATATCGTGGCCGCAGCGGTGAGGACAGGTGACGGTAAATTCAGGGCACATACCTGCGTTATCCTGAGGTGCTTCTTCAGAAGCGTTTGTGCCTTCCGGCCGAGGAGCCATTGTCTGCAAAAATGAATAAATAAATAAATTAATTAATTAATAAATTAAATATTTTGCTCGTATACATTTACAAGCTGTCACGTAATTGGAAATGTCCTGAAGTTCGGTCATATCGTCATATGGTACTTTTTGAAAGTTTGAAAGTTTAATCCAAAATCAAAGCATGACACTAAAAGAATTTTGAAACAGATGAAAAAGGTTTCTCATTTTTGATGTCCTCAAGACTTCAGGCGGGCTAATTCCATTAGCCATTTATTCCAAGGTTATACTTGCATTTCAAAGATCCAAGCTGACTGCTCACAGAGAGGGAACTGCTAGAAGAGATTCCGTCTAAGCTTGCTTAAATTTAGAATCCAGTCTTTGATACTTCCTTAAAACTGTTATTTTTGGAACCCCCAACGCACAACCTGTCACAAGCTGTAGCGAAAACGTTTCATGGAAATCATATCTGTGGTCATCGTGATTAAGCTGTTTTCAGTAAATAATTCAAATTTTGGTGGAATGATAATTCGAGAAAAACGCAGTTAGTCATAATCACCCGGTTGTGTATGTGGTCAATGAGCAATTCGAAACTGAGAAGCACAATAACCGAAAATATACAAAGTCATACCTCCTTGAACACTTGGGTGCAGTTACATTAATTTGTTACGTTCAGTAAATAATATTCACAGCCCTCTACTGCTGTTTTATATAAATCTGTGAAACAGAAAAATTGGACATCAGAATTGTCACCATCACAATTAAGAGTGTCCTGATGAAATACTGTTTAGCGTAAAAAAAACCACCCTGCAGCTTTGGCCATACAGCCAACTGCAGTCTCGAGAAAACGGAGTCCACTGTCCGCATTTCTGTTATTGATTTTAAATAAGTTACTAAGAACTTCGGCTCATTACACTGCTTCAACGTTTTCTGCAACGGTTCAATCAATATATCATGCCCATGCTTGAAAGATACTCGCACATACATTTGGAAATAGTCCCATGTATGTGATTTGTGAGTCTTTCATTAAAGTTAAATTAAAATCCATGTGCACAGATATTTTAGTTAACGTCTGAGGCACAATGGATTGAATGTGTTCGCTTCGTAATTAAAAGCTTCCATTGTCATTCCTTTTGAAAGTGTTACTCTGTTTCGGCACTTCAAACAGAGATTGCGTGTCTTACAAAACACGCACCGATTATCAATTTCTTCAAATAATGTGGCGATTAAGCAATACTGAACTTAACAAATTTATTCATTCACAATAAAAAGAAACTTTGGAAATAGGACGCGCATATTGCAGCGCTCACAGTTGTTGTTCAGCGGACTTGCCTTGGCTGGCTGGTCTTGCGCAGACGATGTAGAGGTAGTAGTCCCTTTGTGGTGTGCAGGTGCGGGGTGCAGGTGTGCGTGTCCGAAACTACCTGCTGTGTATTGATCCGGCTCAGGTTTTTATAGGCCTCGAGGAGGGAACGGAGTGGACCTTTGATTGTGTTCAAGGTTTAGCCGGGGGGGTCGGAGGGGGAAAGGTAGCTCAGTGTGACCTTACCGGTATCAGCGCGGAATGTAGGACAGTCATCGATTCACCAGCGCGAACAAGTTTCATCCCAACAGCTACGGGGTGGCGATAAGAGGGAAATAAAATAATCGTTTTATGATAATTTGAATAGCTTTGCGAAGTTATTGGTGTGTGTGTGTGTGTGTGAGAGAGAGAGAGAGAGAGTTATTTCTGTGGTCATACATTATGTTTCTTGTGCCCTTATATATTTCGTTGTTCAACATATATTGTTTGTAATTAATGCACTTGTGAATTAGTTTTAAGTGCTTATGAAATCATGAAAGATTGAAGTCATGAACATTGATCTTTTCTTAATACAAGTTTGTATTAGTTTGGCATTGATGAATGTATCAGTTAGTGATTAACATGTCTAATGAAATGTATGTGTTACTCACCAGCCAGTAGAGTCATTGATGAATTGTGAGTGATGCTTGTATTGGTTTGTCATTGACACATCGGTGGTTAACTTTTCACAGTCCATTTCGCAGTCATTTTCTCAAATGTGACTCATGTAGGTATAACCTTACTCAACGCTGTTTTAAAATGTGGACTATGATTGGTCAGAATGAGGAGCTCTGATGGTTCTCACTGTGACATGCTCAGTGTGTGTGGGGTTCCTGCCTTAGCTGGGAGCACAGGCTGCACAGGCAGCACAGGGGGACACAGGGCCGGCTTCCACCAGCATGCATGACTCCTGGAAAGAACCATGCACTCACCTGTTTAAATGAGCACCAGCACATACCTTCGCTAACCGTGCTAATGCACCAGCAAGCACATAAGCAGCACCGCCAAGCAACAATGCAGCGTTAGCAATGCTACTCCAAGCTGTAATACAGCTCATTAACGCAACCAGCACATTCCATGAGAGAGCATGCAAAACCAGAGTCAGACTGACAAACCTCGGTTAGGATCCAGTCTGTCACTGTGCAGGACTACATGTTTTCTTACAGTATCGCACTGTGCATTGTGTTGCATTGTGGGAAAATGATGAAGTAGGCAGAGTTTTGTTTCTTTCTCAGTGGCACTGAGGCTGCTGTTCAGGGACACTATGGGTGTTTTTATCTGCAGTGTATGAAATCAGTGTTTATGAGTATATATTTACACATGCTGTTCTGCATGTTTCCCTGTCTTTCCTCTGTTACTCTGAATGTTACCTTCCAAATTCCCAAGCCCAGTAAAACAGTATAGCACCGATGAAACACCATGCACGAAACACATGCAGTTGAATTGTAGCCTAAATGAGCAACACAATCTTGCCTCTCATATCCTAAATAATCAGTGCACATCACAATCTATAAAGGGACCAACAGGAAATATAAACATTACTGTAGAAGATACAGTAAATAATAATAGAGCTGTGGTCGTAGTGGTGGCCTGTAAGTCAACAATAAGAGACTAACAAAAAGATGTAGCCACTTTTTTGCACTGCGGTCGTCAGTCATTTGCTCAAACTTAAAGAGGAACATGGCATGAGCGTGGGTGAGGATTGGGTGTGATAATTTCATTGTACATCACTGTGCATGTATGTGTGTTCTGACTTTAAAAATGTTACGTAACGTAAACCGTGATATACGGTGATTTTTTTTTTGGTTGGATGAAATCAGCACAAACCTTACCAAAGCAGTCTGTCACCAGCTGGACAGAGCCCATGACTAAGCATCTTTCATGTATATATACATATATACATAAATCGATTCAGATGGACATCTGGTAGAGTTTAAGATAAGTACCGTTCACATTCCCTGATCCAGCACACAATTTGTCCTCGGAGGCGATCGCGTTCGCGCAGTTCACAGCTCACTGGACACAGGAAGTGAAAATGTCATGACATTTTCCCTCAAACCCGGTTTATCTCAGTCTAAGCATTGGTTGAGGGTTTTAATTGTTTTCCTGGATGAGGGAAGCTAATTAATGAGAGGTTTACTGTTTTCATCCTTTTGCCCTAATGATTCTTTTATTCTCTTATTAATGATTTTTTTTTGTAACTTTGAAATGTTAGAATGGATGCCGAACGATCCTCTTCAGCTGCCTGAGTTGAACAAAAGTCAGGACATTAACTTTGAGATTGTCACCATCTGCTGGCAGGAATGGTGAAATGATGGTGACATTATTGTATTCTGTTCCACTCCACTCGCCGAGTGTATTTAAGGTGTAACTGGTGCATTGTAACAAAGATTCATGTTTTGATTTGATGGTCATGTTTGAAACAGTCATGTTGGTGCTAGGTGTGACAGCATGTACATGCTCTCACTGTAATGTTACATTGTTGCCACTGATCATGTATTTGTGCTGTGTATGGAGCAGTGTGAATTTGCACTCAGTGAAGCTGCTCTCAGGGCCTGCTTTACTGAAGCTGCTCTCAGGGTCTGCTTTACTGAAGCTGCTCTCAGGGTCTGCTTTACTGAAGCTGCTCCCAGGGCCTGCTTTACTGAAGCTGCTCTCAGGGCCTGCTTTACTGAAGCTGCTCTCAGGGTCTGCTTTACTGAAGCTGCTCCCAGGGCCTGCTTTACTGAAGCTGCTCTCAGGGCCTGCTTTACTGAAGCTGCTCTCAGGGCCTGCTTTACTGAAGCTGCTCTCAGGGCCTGCTTTACTGAAGCTGCTCTCAGGGCCTGCTTTACTGAAGCTGCTCTCAGGGCCTGCTTTACTGAAGCTGCTCTCAGGGTCTGCTTTAGTGAAGCTGCTCCCAGGGTCTGCTTTACTGAAGCTGCTGCCAGGGCCTGCTTTAGTGAAGCTGCTCTCAGGGCCTGCTTTACTGAAGCTGCTCTCAGGGCCTGCTTTACTGAAGCTGCTCTCAGGGCCTGCTTTACTGAAGCTGCTCTCAGGGTCTGCTTTACTGAAGCTGCTCTCAGGGCCTGCTTTACTGAAGCTGCTGCCAGGGCCTGCTTTACTGAAGCTGCTCCGAGGGCCTGCTTTACTGAAGCTGCTCTCAGGGCCTGCTTTTTTGTTTCACTGAGGCCAAGGACAGCATGTACGGCCTACCTTCTTTCACAGGTGTCACTACAGTGCAGAGATCTGCTCAGTGCTCTATCTGCGTAGCACTTTGGCGCACTGTCATACTCTACCAATAAAGTTTTATTTTCAGAAGAGTCACAGAGAAGGGATTCAGGGTCAGAGTGTGAGGTAATTCAGTTCAGAGATTTCAAATTTTTGTCATCTAAAAATATATTTTTAACCTTGCATGCACTTTGATTGCTGAAAGTCTTGCACCATGAAAAAGCAGGCTCGGTTGTTCTGTTAACTTCCATTTTATTGGAGCTCTTAAAATTTAACCTTAAAGGTTTGCTGTTTAAAATGGCAGTAAAATGATGATCTTTTGTTCTGCTTTTGCCAGTTTGTACAGAGTGCTTTGATGTTTGATGGAACATATTCAGCGTAAAAAAACTATTTATATATCATAATAATTATATAGTGTCTTTGGTGAAATGATAAAAAGATGATGATGAGTGAGTGAATGTGTGTGTGTGTGTTTCTGATAGCGGGGTGCGCTCGGTACTGCATGTGCGTGTGTGTGTTTCTGTGAGGGCGGGGTGAGCTCGGTGATGCGTGTGTGCGTTTCTAATGAGAGTGTGAGCTCGGTGCTGTGTGTGTGTTTCTGATGGCGGGGTGCGCTCGGTGCTGCGTGTGTGTGTTTCTGATGGCGGGGTGAGCTCGGTGATGCATGTGTGTGTTTCTGATGGCGGGGTGCGCTCGGTGCTGCGTGTTTCTGATGGCGGGGTGCGCTCGGTGCTGCGTGTTTCTGATGGCGGGGTGCGCTCGGTGCTGCGTGTTTCTGATGGCGGGGTGCGCTCGGTGCTGCGTGTGCGTGTTTCTGATGGCGGGGTGAGCTCGGTGATGCGTGTGTGTGTTTCTGATGGCGGGGTGCGCTCGGTGCTGTGTGTGTGTTTCTGATGGCGGGGTGCGCTCGGTGATGCGTGTGTGTGTTCCTGATGGCGGGGTGCGCTCGGTGCTGCGTGTTTCTGATGGCGGGGTGCGCTCGGTGCTGCGTGTGCGTGTTTCTGATGGCGGGGTGAGCTCGGTGATGCGTGTGTGTGTTTCTGATGGCGGGGTGCGCTCGGTGCTGTGTGTGTGTGTTTCTGATGGCGGGGTGCGCTCGGTGCTGCGTGTGCGTGTTTCTGATGGCGGGGTGCGCTCGGTGCTGCGTGTTTCTGATGGCGGGGTGCGCTCGGTGCTGCGTGTTTCTGATGGCGGGGTGCGCTCGGTACTGCGTGTTTCTGATGGCGGGGTACGCTCGGTACTGCGTGTTTCTGATGGCGGGGTGCGCTCGGTACTGCGTGTTTCTGATGGCGGGGTACGCTCGGTACTGCGTGTTTCTGATGGCGGGGTGCGCTCGGTGCTGCGTGTGCGTGTTTCTGATGGCGGGGTACGCTCGGTACTGCGTGTTTCTGATGGCGGGGTGAGCTCGGTGCTGCGTGTGTGTGTTTCTGATGGCGGGGTGAGCTCGGTGCTGCGTGTGTGTGTTTCTGATGGCGGGGTGCGCTCGGTGCTGCGTGTGTGTGTTTCTGATGGCGGGGTGCGCTCGGTGCTGCGTGTTTCTGATGGCGGGGTGCGCTCGGTACTGCGTGTTTCTGATGGCGGGGTGCGCTCGGTGCTGCGTGTTTCTGATGGCGGGGTGCGCTCGGTACTGCGTGTTTCTGATGGCGGGGTACGCTCGGTACTGCGTGTTTCTGATGGCGGGGTGCGCTCGGTGCTGCGTGTGCGTGTTTCTGATGGCGGGGTACGCTCGGTACTGCGTGTTTCTGATGGCGGGGTGAGCTCGGTGCTGCGTGTGTGTGTTTCTGATGGCGGGGTGAGCTCGGTGATGCGTGTGTGTGTTTCTGATGGCGGGGTGCGCTCGGTGATGCGTGTTTCTGATGACGGGGTACGCTCGGTACTGCGTGTTTCTGATGGCGGGGTGAGCTCGGTGATGCGTGTGTGTGTTTCTGATGGCGGGGTGCGCTCGGTGCTG
>JAFBMS010000652.1:0-73206 GCA_019788955.1 Albula glossodonta | reverse complement strand
GTTAGAGGGGGAAGGGGAGTAGGAGAGAGAGGGGTAGAGAGGCGGTAAGGGGTAGGAGAGAGAGGGGTAGAGGGGGTAAGGGGTTGGAGAGACAGGGGTAGAGTAACTGATCTGCAGCAGGACAATGAGGATTCAAGGGAACTAGCAGAGTTAAAACAGATAAGACAGCTTCATACTGAACCTCAGCCACCCATGCCCTCACAAATCCAGCATAGTCACACAGAAAAACTTACTGAATAAGGTGCCAATCACGCACTACACCACAGACACAGGCTAAAAAAAAATCAGCTAAACCCAAAGTAAATACCACACAATCCAAGCAATACAGTGTGCAGAATAGCAATGGCAAGGAAAGAACACACAGGAAACAGAGGTGGCCAGTTTAATTGACTCCAATGGAAAAATTATTCACAAGGATCCGCTTTACCAGGCCAGAAAGTATGGTGTCCTGGAACGATGCATCCACCCCCACCCCAGAGTGGGGGGATCGGTCAGGGGAGTGGCTGAGAGGGCCAGAGAGTCCTTCCCCAACTCAAAAATGACCATTTCCACCCTACTGCCTCTAAAGGACTTCTACCTCCTTACCGTACAGCGAGTCAATGCTGAAATACCCAGGGGCTGTGCTCTTTTGCCCATCGCGCACCTGGTACACCACCCTACCATTGGACTCCAACACCTGTATGACCTATGCTCCTGAACAAAGGAGCAGTCAGGGAGTTTGCCAAATCTCTTAAACATGTGGCACTCGGCAGACACCCAGGGCACTCACAGAACAACAGGAGAGTCACAAGCAGGATGCAGCAGAACTTAACCACCATCCCACCCACAGACTCCTTCCAGGACTTATCACACCCAATAAAGCGCCGGGATACAGACTTCACCCGCCCCACCAACCCAACCCCTTTGGGTTCACCACCCCAACCCAGGACATCACCTCCTCCAGACAAGCCAGCCCAGACCCAGGCCACTTCCATACTTGCTCAACAGCAGAACTCACGCAGTAACGCAGGCACCCTTAGGGGCCGAAAGGACACTGACACCATGGGTGAAATAACACAGCTCCTAAGGAACATCTGTAAACAACTGGAAACGTAATACACAACTCCCGAATCATGTTCAGATTTTGTTCTACCTGATATTGTTCTAATCTTTTTTTGTAATATATGTATCCTACAATTATAAAACTAGATTGATACTTACCCTTATCAGAAGTAATTCAAAACATTATTTGTTCTGTTGATTGCCTCATTCTAAACACAGTTATGCCACAATTGTAAATGTTGAACATGAAAGCTATCTTAATCAGCATGTGGAATATCCAGGGCCTGAACACTTTGGTTTTAGGTTTAAAGCGCCAATCTCTGGAGTTCAAAGAAAATGTAATAGGAATAGATATTATTATTCTACAAGAGACATGTTGTACTCTACAGTTAAATTATTGTACCCTCAAATGGGAGTTGCATATAGATGGGTGCACTGTTGCTCAAGGCAGAGTTTCAGGGGGGCCAATAATTTGGTACAAATCTAAATACAAAATCTAACTGAACCAGTCCAAAAAAGCAAATATTTCTCTGTGCAGTAGATATTCTTCCTTCAGAATCCTGGTACTTTACTGCAGAGGTCTTCCCTAACCTCCAGAAAGAAGCCAGCCATGTCCAGGCCCAGGGAAGTGTGCATGTCTGCCAGAACAGGAACACTGCCTGATTTCACCTGCACAGATGGTGATATCTATACCTGGCCAAAACATACTAAGCAACGTAAATTTCCCAAAAGAAACAACCATGGCTGTGAGGATTGCAGTCCTTTCCATCATTGGCCACCAGAGGGAGACAAAGCTCTCACTCTCCCAGAGCCCTTCATACTCATGGAATATTCCTACCCTGCTCTGTGTATTTGTCTCACCTGACACTTGTTATATTCACCTGTGTTTTGTTAGGTGTGTATAATTAAGTCCTGCATTTTGGTTCTCTAGTGCTCAGTCTTCAGGTCAGTTTTTGAGTCCTCCTGTTAGTTTTTCGTCTTGTCATGTCTCATTGTGCTGTGACACAGTGGTAGGTGTGGCCACTGTGCTGAGAGGTGAGTGGAAGGAAAACACAACTAAAAGTTCAACAAAAAAGGGGCCAAAGGCCATTTATTAACCCCTTTTGGGCAAAAAGGAAACAACAAATGGTCTAAACACAAAATAGGGGAGAAACACAAAAACAGCACAGCCATCTGCAAAACACTAACACAAAACCCAAAAAAGTCCCCTTCAGCCTCTTAGGCTGTGCTTAAATGGCCTAATTGAAGGCAAGTGCTCACAGCTGAGTTGATTAGAAATCACTCGGGGGTGAGCCTGCCTGTTTGTGAGGCCCCTGCTGTTGCAGCTCCAGTTACTTCTCCAGGCAGAGGGAGGAAACCAGGAGGCTGACAGCAGTACAGTAGGAGCTGAGGCTCACTCCTCCCTCCACCTCTTCCTGCACCACAGTGCCTATTGACTTCTTGCTTGTATTTGGATTATGATTTATGCCTTTGTACCTTTGCCTGTGGACTGCTTATGACCCTTGTCTGTTTTTGACCATTGAGTTTACAGTACAGTTTGGAATTGGTTTTTTCCCCCCAACATCTGTCTTGTGTGTGCTCTCCACACTTGGCCTGGGTTTGAACCCTGGCTAGGGAGGTGTCCCTTACAGTGACAGAATCATTAACAAAAATGGAAAGAAACTCCTGCAGCTCTGTCAGAACCTGAACTCACACATTGTCAATGGTAGGTTATGAGGGGACTCTCTAGATTCATCTACTGCTTACCTTTTGGCAGCAGTAGAGTTGATTCACAGATATAGACCCTTTCTCATTCAGAGCATTTACTGTCAAACCACTAACCCCACTATCTGATTATAGCCAAGTTACTGCATTTATGAAGAGAGCAGAAACCAAAACCAACACAGCGTATACACAGCCCAGTAAGCTGTTCAGCAAAAAACCCTGACAAGACAATTGGTTTGACACACAATGCCAAAATTTTGAACTTGAGTGAATTTGAGTATCAAATAACAAAGAGATCCCCTAAACCCTGTCTTGTGTCTTAATTACTGTGAGCAGCTTAAAGACTTTAAACACACTCAACCAAGAAGGCACTACACATTTGCAATCAAACTCAAGACAAGGGCCTTCTGTGTCAATTCTTCTGCGGACGGCCTCAGCAGCTCAGCCAGCAACCTCCTGTCTTCTCCTCAGTTCTTCCTCTTCTCCTCTTGTAGCTGAGCTCCATCTCATGCTCAGGACTCACACACGCAGATATCTCACACAAACACCTCCCTTACAGCTGGATCCATCTCCCTGGCACATGCTCTCAGGGAGGAGGGGGCTTCTCAGACCTGGCTGTGTCCTGGACTGATGGGTCTTTCTTCCTCTCTCAGGGATGTGCCACGAAGCATCTCTGGTCCGGTTCCCTGGAGCCATCTAAAATCACCCACACAGACAACCATTCATCTAGTACACACAAAGAAAGAAACGCAAATTAAACTGAGCAAACTCAAAATGCACTCCAAGTCACGGCTCCCGGAGCTCAGACTGAAAATAAACCACAAACCAACTGAAATCAAAAGCTGTGCTGGCACTTCAATGTGCTATTCCTACTCACCTGCCTGAATAGCCCCGGTGTCCTTAAGCAGGTAGGCAACAGGTGCAGAGCACACACCGGGCAGCAACGACCCTCATCAGCCAATCATATGATAATTCAATTAGCCACGCTGCATGCCTGAGCCCCTTCATTTTCAGGATAAGCTAATGATTTCCAATGTGAAATAAACAGCTCCTCCCCCTCATTCGGAGTGTCATAGGAAAGGGGGAGGGGCATCACACCCACACTTATACACAGCCATGCCATGGATGGTGATTAAACAGTGCTGTTGCAAAATTGTGGTCATCATATTTAACACACTTAAAATAACCATCTACATAAACAAATGTTCATAACAGAAAAGAAAATCTGTACATATCAGTACATACCATGCACATACCATGAATTTAAAGAATAAATGATTCCTGCTACACCATGTACTGAATTAAAATGTTTCACCAAACAAGAGTATTGTTCTGCAATTGCAATAAACGGATGTCCTTTATGAAAACTATGTCGAGGACATTTCTTTTATGGTGTGTGTGGTGAGTGGAAGTACAACGCAACAAAATTTAAAGCAAGACTGGCCAAAGGCCTTTTATTATACCCCTTTTTGGAGAAAAAAAATTACAAAACGAGAAAAAACTGAGTTCACACAAAACCAGTAAAGCCGCAGGGAACACAAAAACCTAACCAAAAAGTTCCTTCAGCCTCTCAGGCTGAGATTAAAGAGGTGAACTAATTGAAGGCAATTGGTCACAGTTGATTAGGAATCACTCTCAGGTGAGCCTGCCTGTTTGTGAAGCCTCTGCTGCTCCAGCTCCAGTTACTTCTCCAGGCTGAGGGAGGAAACCAGGAGACTGACAGCAGTACAATGGGAGGAGCTCAGTAGCTTGCTCCTCCCTCCACCTCTCTCGGCGCCACAGCAGTCACATTTGTATAAATTGCATGTAGGCTGAGGGAACTGGAGAAAAATCTTTGAACTTTGAAATGTCTCATGGAACTCAGGAAAACAGATTAATAACAGTAAGTGAGCTGACTGAAAATAATGCAAAACTACAGCAAATATGACAGTCTTTTACTGTGTTCGATAGGTAAACAGTATAGCCAGCTTTTCACACATGTCAATTTTTGGACCTTTTCTTAAGAGACATACCTTCAACATACCTTTTTTTGCTACGATACTTGCATTATGCCTGGAGAAGGTCATCCCCTCCGTGATTCACCTGGACCAAGCAGGATTTGATAAAGGCTGCCTTACCTCAGTAATATAAGAAGACTCCTTCAGGTAATGCCCAAGACCACTTCCCTGCAGTATCCAGTAGTAATCACATCACTGGATGCTGAAAGAGCATTTGATAGGATAGAGTGGCCCTATCTATTTTTGCACATTATCCAAAATTGGTTTTGGACCAACCTGTATGAAATGGATTAGGGCACCCTATCATAAACCATTTGCTTGTGTTAAAACCAATGGGATTGTATCCTCATATTGTCAGGTTTTCTGGTCCACTGGACTGAAATGTGCTGTTTCACCACTTATTTTTATTTTAGCATTAGAACCTCTTGCCTGAGCTATTCAAGCAAATGAGAGGATTTTAACTTTAGACTTTAAAATGAGTTTATATGCAGATTATGTTTCATTAACACTGTCTGACCCAAATGAACCTACATCCTACAACTTTTCCAATCTATCGATTTGCATCTCACACTGTATGGAAACAAGGGAATGAAGTATCTTGTGATTAATATAATTTCTCCTATTGATAAAGTTTTTGACTCAAATGGCCCTAAACTCTTAAAGAATTACAGAACAGTTTAGCAGGTAAAGAACACTGCCGTTATTTTTGTAGTGAAGAGCAGAGGTGATTAAAATGAATGTTTTTTACAAGGCTGTCCTTTTTGACGTCAGCTTTTCCACTGAGATCCCCTCAGTTTTGGTTTAAGATAATAAATAAGCTGTTTACAACATCCCTTTGGAAAGATAAAAAAAAACTCAGACTTAGTCTTTAAAAACGTAGTATGCCCATAAACTTGGGGGGCTTGGCAGTACCAGATTTGTGTACTTATTATTTGCCTTATAATGGTAAAACCCCTGTGCTGGGCTCACAGAAGGCATTGGGAGATAGGCAGCTGGATGTGGCTGGAATAGAAACAGAAATGTGACTGAAAAGAATAAGCATATATCTTTGGCTTCTCTGTGGTACCATCCAACAGAAATATTCAGAATTCACATGTTAGTTTCTCGTGTGATGTGGCCACATGAATTCACAAGCAATGTGACATTAATGGATTGGATTCACCCTTATGTCCATTATGGGAAAACCCTTTCACCCTTCCCACCCACTGCTGGGTTTAAAAATACTTTTAAATAGTGTGCAGCAACAGCAAAACGTTGGAGCCAAATTGAGAAGAATGGGGACATTTTACCATTTAGCCAGCTGTAACAGAATTTTTTCCTTATAGACTCATTTTTTGCAATATGTACAGCCGAAAAGCAAATCACTGTGGGAAAAGACATGGGTATAATTCTCTCAACAGAACAGTGGGGTTCAATATCACATATCTAATTGTGTTGGGTATAAAGTTATACAAATGAAGACTTTGTTTAGAACACGGGTAACTCTACAGAAATGGAAGAAAAGGAGTCTTAATGTATCAGCCAATCCTGGCCTGGCTGTGGAGACAGGGGCTCATTCATACATCCTCTGTGACATTGCCCGGTGGTAAGAACATTTTGAGTTAGTCTTAAAGATATGCTGTGTTCAATATTAAATTTAAAGATCCCACTCTGCCCAGCTGTATGTCTGTTAGAAAGCAGGGTGGATGGAATCAAATCTACAGTGATACAACGCTTGATCACTCCAGTTTTTCTTTCAGCCAAACACATTATAATGATGAACTGGAAGGTGAGAAAGTATCATTGTTGTAGCTTGGACATTAAAAGGTGGTTAAAAGATGATATAGACCTGGTAATGGAGCGTGCAGCCTCAGCCCTACAAGCACTTGATTTGTAAAGCCCCAGGGCCTTAATAAGAGGATATGTCACCCTTATAAGTCCATATTTATAAGTGTAAGGATATAAGTTGTGTAACAAAGCAATAACAATAAAAGGAATAAAAGTTACTAAGTTGTTACAACACAGTTATTCCAACATTACCAGGTCAATGAGGGAATGATAAATCAGATTATGCCAACACTCAGAACATGTCTCCCAGATCACACCCTGATGGGGATTTTTGTTGATTTGGGAGGGGTGGGACCTTTCCTTTCACTTTTATGATTTAGAATAACTGTCATTACACTTTGTGGGTTTGAAAACAATAGCTGTGCAGTTAATTCTGCCCACCTCTTTGTGTCCTTATTAATTAAGCTTAGGTTAGTGATGGTGATACTGGTGACCCTCTCCCTGACCCTGATGGATCTCCCGACACACTAACTGATGGCACGTCAAGCTTAATTTAGCAACTTATTCAGACACGGACCACAGCAATACATTTTTTTCTTGACAATAAATGGTCAAATAACTTCACAGATGTGTGTGATTTGCCCCTCAGCCATCTCCAGGCCTACACAAAGGGTGTCCACTTCAGTGAGGGATTTGGATGCACAACACTTTGTGACGGCCAGGGTCTGGAAACTTCATCAAGAGATTCACTCATCACTGGACTCAAACATCAGCTAGAGGATGTATCCAGTGCCCTGAGAGAAATAAACATTGAAAGAACTTGATTGTGTAAAACATTTGAAATGGAATGTTTTGCCTTGTTAAATTGATTATAATATTTGCAGGAACAGATAGCTAAGATGGTTGTATGATATTGAGTCTTGTCCTCAGTGCCACAGCAGTAGGGGGTTGGAAATTTTCCCTGTTAGGCATGGGTTCATCAGGTCTGGGCGGATCATTCAATGGAATGCCATTATTTATGGCAATATTGTTGAGCCTTAACAATATAGAAAACATAAAAATGAATACAGTATGTACATTATATTAAATTCACTTAATGTTATGTGAAGGACTTTGATTTGAGAGGCAGACCTTGCAAGGCTGGTACTGCAGTGTGCCTTCTGTCCCATACAAGCACAGCCGATGGTACACTCTACCATCGCCCTTGTGCATGCATGGGCTTGGTTGTCCTTTGTTGGTTTTAGGGGTTGGTGACAAGGGGTCAGCTTTCAGCTCTCAATCTAAGCACTGGAAAAAGTATCGCCATCTGGCAGGTTGCAGGCAGGAACACTATTTTCTCATTGGACTCCATTCATTTTCGACATTTTAAAAATATTTATTCTCATATAATGAAATCCAATCTTAGCTCAAAATAAAATTGATATTAATTATGACATTATATTTCAGGAGTTTACCCTTTTTTAACAATGCTCTTAAAAAGATACACACATTTTTCTTTCTCCCAAAATGCCGAGATGTCATATTTATATGCCTAGGGCATGCGCAGAGCTGGGTATGAGGAACTTACTTGCTGGCCTCAGGAAAGCTTATTACAGGGATGCAGAATCTTCATGCCTGTCTCTTGGAAAGTATACCACAACGGGAACAATTACTGTTATGATTGCATTATTAAAGACTGTTTTGTTTATATATGCTTTTTTAGTTCTTAATGAATTTGGGTTGTCCGTTAAAATCTTTGAAAAACCTGCAAGTTGTTGACAGCAGGTTACATTGTATATTTTTATATTTTGGATTGCGGAGATTGATGTGAATAATGCATAGGATTCTCACTGTTCATGACCAGTCCAACACCTCACTTTTTTGTTTCAGTAGAAACATCCTCAGACAATAGAAGGTAAAGAATGATTTAATACAAGGTTAACACAGTGATTGTAAACTGGTTTTGGGCTTGGAGTCCTAAGGGGGAAAAAAACATAGTTAGAAAAGGTGGCGATGGGGAGGAGGTGGGATGCCAGAGATGCAAAGCACGATGGGAGATAGGTGCGTGGTGTTTATATACTTGTGTGGAAACCGGAATTGATTGAAGAGGGTTGTCTGAAAATCATTCTCCCGAACTTTGTTTTAACAAACCCCATTTCAGTAGAAACATTCTCAGACAATGGAAGGTATAGAATGATTTAATAAAAGGTTAGTACAGTGATTGCAAACTGGTTTTGGGCTTGGAGTCCAAAGGGGGAGAGTAGTGGTGATATTCTCATCGGAGAAGAGGACCCCCAAATGTCAGCCCGAATGATCTGGATAAGTAATCGTTCAGCTCTTTGCAGCGGTGAGTGAAGACTGAACAAATAATATCTGTGTAGCGGCTGAAGGCTAAGCAAAACTCGGGGAACGTGAGGACCTTGGATGTATTGAGAAACACGGTAAGACCATTGCATTCTAACAACCCATGCTCTAAGGGAGACAACGGGGAAAGCAGCGAAACTAGATCAACATCTGCAAGTTGTAAAACTTGGGACCGAATGGTGGCAGACATGGGAATCAGGTCGATCAAAGGGGCAGACGGGGGAGGGGGGACGGGGATCATCGTAGCTAGGCCGTAAGCCTGGGTGTGGGGAAGCGTGGGGTAGAGGGGCGAGGAAGGCCAGGAGGAGGCATGAGCGGGAGAGTCAGGAGGATAGTATGCGGACGAGTAGTGGGGAGGTTGCAACGGAAGAGCCAGAGGAGGCTGGACTGGGAGGGAGGAGGAAGGGAGGTGCTCTGCCGAGTCCCTAGGAGCATGCAATAGCGGCGCTACCACTGATGACACGGGTGCCAGGGGAAACCCGCTGACTCCAGAGGGGACGTCAGGAGTAGGAAGGGAGAGATATGGTGCAGAGTCCCTAGGAGCGTGCAGTGGTAGGACAGGCGGCGTGATGGGCACGGTTTGGGGCCCACCGACTCCGGAGGGGACTGCGACAGAGGGAGGGGGGAGCTGTGCCGAGTCCCTAGGAGCGTGCAATAGTGGCGCTACCGCCGATGACACGGGTGCCAGGGGAAGCCCGTTGACTCCAGGGGGGACGTTGGGAGTGGGGAGGGAGAGATATGGTGCCGAGTCTCTAGGAGCGTGTAATGGTAGGACAGGTGGCGCGACGGGAACCTACTGGTGCCCACCGACTCTGGAGGAGACTCGGGCAGAGGGTAGGGTGGAGGGGGCGCTGGGAGGGCACTGAGGCGGGGCCGCTTGGGCCGTGATAGCAGGGAGACAGGAAAAGGATTTGAGGTGAGCACGAGCAGGATCAGCCAGAGCAGCCACTGGGTTGGAGCCGGCGACAGGCACAGCAGAGAGCTGCCCGAAGATCAGGCGCTGGTAGTGAGGAGGTAGGGTGATGTCATCAGTTCCGCGCCGGGCTTGTGCAGGGACCGTCAGGACCCCAGACTGCAGGGAATCTAGGTAGAGATGAAACAAAACCACCTTTCTTTCGTTTTTAGGAAAAGGTACTCCGCGGTCAGTGAGAACCTTCCGGAGAAGGTGCGTGGAGGCAGGGTAGAAGGATACAGGGAGGTCGTGGACCAGGTTAGCTGGAGCAGAAGCTGCAGGATCGAGGCAGGTGATGGGCAGAGTTGACGACCGCCCGAGGCACCGGCACAGGGTGACGTCATCATGCCAGAGATGCAAAGCAGGATGGGAGATACAAGATATACTTGTATGGAGACCAAAATTGATGGAAGGGGGTTGTTTGAAAATCATTCTCCCAAACTCCATTTAATTTAATCATATATCTGTAAAGATTCACAGTCCTTAGTGGATCTTGAACCCTGGTTTCCCAACAGGAAGACCACAGCACTAACCACAGAGCTATGGGAGTGGACTCAAATGCAGAGACAGTTAGTTCACTTAGGTGAGGAATTTATTCCAGAAGAAAAAAAAAACACACAGGCAACAGAATCCAAGCAGTATCCAGAGAGAAATCCAAAAACCAGTCCAGATTAACACAAAGAGCAGTCCATAAAGAGGAAAACAAATCCAATAGGACAATACAAAAAGGGTGAATCCAAAACAGAGCAATAAGGTCAAAGCCAGGCAATCAGAGAAAAACAAAAACAACAAAGCAGGCTTAGGACAAAGGGTTACACTGAAACAGGTAGTACTAGCAAAGACTAAGCAATGACAGAGACAAAGACCAGGGTTTAAATACACTACTCAATAAGGAAACAGTGGGGCAATCAACAGAATGGGAGTAACAAAATTAAGAAGCACAGAGTCTCTGGTGACCCCTGGTGGGGAAGGAAAAAGTCCTAACAATATCATATGAGTTTTTTAACTATTGTTTTTTGTGGCTAATTGTGAACACTAATTTAAGTATGGTATTGTGTCATTTATTTGATACAATAGTGGGTGTAATTCATACTTGGCAACTAAAATGTAAAGGAAATAGCGAGTGCGGTGAGGTTTTTATGATGATGTGGTTGTTGAGTAGAGGTTTATTACAATATTATTATAAATTTTAACTACCTACACAAGACATACATACATACATTGAAACAGCATTTGAAATGCGTCCGTGTTAGTTTTTATGATGTTAAACTGGTGAGAATTACTTTCATGGCAGTGAGAAGACAAAAAGGGAAAAAACGCTAGCTTGGATAGTATTAAGACATTTTGACGATTTCTTGCTATACAGTCTCAACCTATGTAATCCTATATTGTAACTGTGGAAATGTGTAAGGAAACAAAAATGGACTGGCCTCATACTGCAAGAAGCGATACGGTACTGGATCTAAAAAGGATAAATCATTGATGAACAGGTTGGACAACATTAGCATTAAAATGTTTTAATAGACTCTCAAACAAACAAACAGCATGAATGCATTGCTGAGGAAGGTTGTGTGCAGAAATGCATCCATGCTGTTTGTTTGTGATTACAGCAATTTTTATGCAACTGCTGTCCAACTTTAATCTGAATATGCAAAAACCGTTTTTTACCCTTTATATCCCAGGCTAAAAGACAGTCAATAATAACCTTACGACAAACAATCAACTACATCGATTAATCATAATTTCCTATCAGCATACATTACTGTAAATTAGCTGTCTCGCAATTATCTTCACAATGTTTAAATATACAGCAGTATACTAGACTGCACTTCTGTAAGTGTATTTATTGAAATCATATTCACATAGACATTAGCCAAAATATAGCAATTTCGTGATGTAGACAATATGGAAATAATTCATTTTATATTAATCATGAATTTCATTTGCAAGGACAAAAGCTCTCCATTAATCTCTGCTGTCAAAAAGTTTGTAAGATAATGAATTGCATGAAAAATGAATGAATAAGCAAATTCTTGTTTATTTACTATAAAAATCAAATTGTCAGTTATCATAGGCTCAGTGTTTTCTCAGATGTGATGCCCCTAAATGTGGATTCGTTTTTTTTTAGTAGAAAGCTCAGCTAGCAATGGGGAAGGCTTTCAGGTCACTTTTGCATGCAGAGTTGTCATGGAGACAACTCTGCATGTCCAGTGGGTGGCTAAAACTACACTTCCTGGTTCTGAAGTTGTCTCCATTGACTTCTATTGGGGTCACTGTCTATACTCTAAGGTTGGTGAGGGGAGTCATCAGTCATGTTTTTAATGGGTAGCCACGGTCTCCTGGAGTTATAAACAGAACATTCAGATATTATTTCCCAGTAAAGATATAAACTAGCAAATAAAACATTGCGAACAAAACATAAGTCACTCACCAATAAGCCATCCATCCTAAATAGCTCTACACTGGAGATTAAGGCTGACTGATCTGTTCTGCACATTAAAAGAATCATCAGCAGAAAACATTCCCCAGGTTACTGTTCACACAGATTACACATTAGTTACTGGGGTCGAGTTTATCTCCACTTCTGTACATTTTGGAGAAGTAGTTCTGATTTTATTTCATAAGTTAAGTTATTCAGTTTTTCCTAGAGAAGAAATTAAAAACACAGTGACAAAAATCTAGTACTATTTGCTATACTCTTCAAGTTGTACAATTGCTTTGTGAATGATTTTTGTTTCATTTACTTCATTTACTCCTTCCATTCATAAGGAATGCTTGTACAATTACAAATTTACAATTTAACTGCTTGTGTAGCGGTACAGGTGTGAGTATGTGTGCATTTGGGTTACAGCATGCTTTTATAGGTGAGTGTGTGAGCTGGAGTGGATATGTGTCACAGGGAGAGTGTATAAGTGTGTGTGTGTGTGTGAGAGTGAGAGAGGCAGAGAGACAGAGTGTGTGTGTGTGTGTGTGTATGTGTGTGTGATTCTACTCCAGCTAGCACATGGACACAGGGGTGTTACATCCATAAACTCCAAACCCAGCACAGAGGGGTGTGTGTGTGTGTGTTTGTGTGTGTGAGACTCTACTCCAGTTAGCACAGGGACACTGAAGTGTTAATATCCCACACTCCAAACCCAGCACAGAGGGGTGTGTGTTCAGTGAAGTTGGTGTGGAATCCACAAAGGAGGGTAAGTGTGTCAGAGTCAGAGATACTGTAGAAGGACAGAGTGCCGGCTGGACGGTCCACACACACTGCTACTCTGTGGTTGGGGGAGGGGGGGGCAGGTATGTGTGTTTCATTGTTATTGTGCCAGACAGAGTATCTGTGTTCAGAGCAGTTCAGCCTCCAGGAGTTTTTATTCAGTCCAAACACACAGTCATCACCCTCTCTTTTCCTGTTGATTACTTTATATGTCACTGCTATATAACCCCCTCCCCACTCAGGCACACTCCACTCAGCCTCCCAGTAACAGCGTCCAGACAGACTCTCTCTGCACAAAACCTGGGGCCACCACTCAAATCTCTCTGGATGATCAGGATATGGCTGCTTTCTCCCTGTGTTTGTCACCTTCCTGTTCCCCTCAGACAGAAACAGCTTTCTGTTCACTGTGTTTGGATCCAGTGTGAGCTGACAGCCATCTGCAGACCAGAGACATTAATGAGATTAATTATCATTATTAATATTCATCTCATTATGTGTGAATATGGGTGAATGTTTGGAAACACCGTCTGCAATTAAACACAAAATGTCCAAACTCAATGACCATGAGAAGCACACAAACACACACACACACACACACACACACACACACACACACACACACACACAGAGTACTGTATGTATGGACAGACTTCTGTCTGAGCATGAAAGAGAAAAAATATTGAAGAGAGGGACTGAAAAAAAGAGTTGAAAATAGAAGTGAAAGAGGGAGAGAGGGAGAAGAGGAAATGGAGGGAGTGAGTGTTCAGTGCTGACAGACTCACATTTCCTGGGTCCTGGTTGGTTCCTGCTCTCTCCTCCATGCTCCACACTGTGGGAACAGCAGAACAGACAGTGACTGAGTGACACACAGTGTGGAAACTTTCTGTACTTACAGCAGTGTGTCTATGAGGTGCAGTGTGGAAACTCTCTGTACTTACAGCAGTGTGTCTATGAGGTGCAGTGTGGAAACTCTCTGTACTTACAGCAGTGTGTCTATGAGGTGCAGTGTGGAAACTCTCTGTACTTACAGCAGTGTGTCTATGAGGTGCAGTGTGGAAACTCTCTGTACTTACAGCAGTGTGTCTATGAGGTGCAGTGTGGAAACTCTCTGTACTTACAGCAGTGTGTCTATGAGGTGCAGTGTGGAAACCCTCTGTACTTACAGCAGTGTAAGTGTGTCCAGTTTAGCAGCAGAGAGCGCTCTCACTCCTGAGTCCCCTGGGTGATTGTAGCTCAGATCCAGCTCTCTCAGGTGTGAGGGGTTTGAACGCAGAGCTGAAGCCAGAGAATCACAGCCTCTCTCTGTAACTCGACAGCCTGACAGCCTGCAGAAAGAAGGAGACCAGATCTGGTCAAATACACCTTACACAATCTGAATGCAAAATAACAGTTCTGTGGTTTTAGTGATCGTTATCAAACACATAGAGGTGTATTACACACCTTACAGAATCTGAATGTAAGATAACAGGACTGTTGAATTAGTAGTATATACGTTATTATCGTTATTTTCATGAGTCTGACTGACTCATTTACTTCTTTGTTTTCTATAAATGCAGGTATGTAATTAATATTGTAATAATGAATGAATAATTTTCAAATAATTCAATTTCAATTTTAATTTTGTGGAGAGAACACACACACTATAAATATACACCAACCCCGCCTGTGGAAAACACACACACACACACACACACACACTGTGGCGCCCCGATACCAGACTGGTGCTCTAGAAAGCAGGAGCTGTGTCTGCAGCACCATGGAGAGCGGCCATCCCCTGGACACAGAGCCTTAGGGAAGGTGCTGGAGGGACAGTAGTTCTCCATGGATCTGCTCAGTAACTTGGAAAGCACCCTCCCCACACAGGTGAGCTGCATTTTTGACATCAGGCAGAAGCCCCAGGTGAACGGCATCAGTCGTCAGCCAGCAGCCCTCTTAAGCCAGGACAGAAGAACCTCCAGCAGATTGCCGAGGGCCTCAGAAGAGGAAGGAAGTGAGCGCTCCTACACATTCTGGTGGTAAGGGGCCGCGTGCCACCACAAGATCACAAAGAGACGTAATCATTTGCGTTGAACCAAAGGAAACCTGTACTAAACCATGGATCTTTCCAGAGTGGGCTGGAACCTAAAGACGGGCTTGGGACTGGAACAGGAGACACCACCCCGGGGCCCTCAACACTGAACCCCCTCTAACCCCCACCTTGTTTCACCCCGGTCTCCTCTCTCTCTTTGCCAGGTGGAGGCACTGTTGTCCCAGTGAGAGCCCATGACAGGAAGGACCCTAGTTTTGTTTGGCCCCACTTACCCACCCCTCAGCACATTATCAATAAAGGTTGTGTTCTTTCACCTCATTTCCTGCCTCTGGAGCTTGTTTTTCAGTTTCCCCAAACTCGTGCACGACCGAGGGTGCCACAACACACACGCACACACACACACACACATACACACTATAAAAACATATCAACCAAGCCTTTGTAGAGAACACATACACACACAAATATACACCACCCAAGCCTGTGGAGAGATCACACACACACTCTGTGTGTTCTGACTAAGTCATCTACACACACTCAGATTTGCTTTCATACATACATTTTTATTATTTTATCATTGTGAATAATAAAGCCTTTGTATTTATGACTGGTTGTCGGTGTTATCACTTCAACATTTACTGTAGCCACTCTATAGAACAAAGCCTTCAGAAATTGGTTATATTTCCAATACTAATTGTCAATAATTGTATTGTTAAAAGGGTATGGTAATTCCTGTTGGTTTGCCATTAATATTGTAAAAAAAATGTTAATTAAAATTTAAGTTATTTTATGAGATTGATTACTGCTGGGACTGTTAAGTTGAACATATTATGTTATCTGTTATCTGTTTGTCCTTGCACTACATACACTTCACTTGCATTTAACTGGAGCCTTTGTGAGGAATAACATTAGCCTCATATTTTCTGGTTCCCATGTGGTGAATAGTACATTTTCTCTACATTTTGTGGTGCCCTCATGTGTGGGGATAGATTTTGGCATATTCAAAGTTTCATGATAATATCATTTGGCTGTATTTCATGTTTTTTTTTTTAGAAAGAAAAATGCTACTCAATTTTGGAAAACAGGCAGAGAGTGGGGCCCCTGGACAAGAAGGAGGGAGTGAGGCTCCTGACAAAACAGATAATGGGACCCTATCCAAGCAGCTTCTAACTTAAATCAATGCACTTCCCACATTGACCACTAGATGGTGAACATTTTCTTAAACACCACTGTCGACTGCAGTTTAATCAAGTAACGGCAAGCAAAGCTCACACCATGGTTGTGATTTCCCCTTGGTAACACATTGACAATCCCATACAAACTTGAAGAAAAGCATTGTTATTCATTATTGATATTACTAATCACTGTTAATAATTCAAATCATTTTAAGAGACAATTTTAATTGATTATGTCAAATCATTACTATTAACTCTGCATCATAATAATAATGGTCCATTTGGTGATTTTACTGGCATACCAACATCTTCTGTACTTCTGAAATTTAATGGCATTATTTATCTGCCAAATCAGATCTCTGCTCCTACAGATGGGAATTTTTCCATCTTAAAAGTGAACGCTCTGCAGTTCTGCAGTCACATGATGCCCTTTCTTTTCTTTCAGCTGTAAACGTTTCATCCCCACTCACCTCAATTCTGCAAGGAGCCACATATAACCAGGTGCACAGAAACACTTTGCATTCTG
The DNA here is from genome assembly GCA_019788955.1 of Albula glossodonta. Lineage (NCBI taxonomy): Eukaryota > Metazoa > Chordata > Actinopteri > Albuliformes > Albulidae > Albula > Albula glossodonta. The sequence goes on along the minus strand of JAFBMS010000652.1, from coordinate 56,467 downwards.
ATCTGGGTCCAATATCCGGTCTAGCCGACCTCAGGTCCCACTCTAATTCACTGAGCAGTGTTTCAGTGGAAACCACATCAGACTATGTGCTGATATCTCACTCTTCACACAGTGAAAAGGGGAAAGGGGGTCTACTTGTGACTCGTGCTGGTCTGAGCATCATTCTTCTGCATTCACTAACCGAAACCTTTCAGTCTATTCAGGTCTTTAATCCTCTGGCTGTGCTGATGTAACTTTATGGACCTCATCTCACCTGCACCAGGAAGAGGGGGGCTCTCTAAGAAACTCTGGCCATAAGGGACAAACCTATGGGCTGAACAGCACTTATGCTTTACAGCATCAGATGACAGATCGCTCCCCAGACCGCTGTCATCTAACCCTTTGCCTCTGAGAGAGAAGTGGAACATTCTCACCAGAGAGCGTATTTAATCTCCAATTTTTCCTCCCAGCAGGAGAATGAAGCCAGTTTCCCTGTGCACCCTTCCAAAGGGGGGGAACCAGAAGATCTCAGCACGAATATTCTGAGAATCGTATGATTTCACAACTGTAGTGTGTTTTACTACAGTTACCTCTCACTACGGATGGGTACCATTAAGATCTTATTGATACCTTACTGATACTGTTGAACAATCTGAGACAATATTGACACCATCATCAATACTTTTCATAATTTAGAAGCACAAAAACACAACTCTTCAGAGCAGAACTGCCATTGCCTATAGTAACGGGATATGTAAAAAGAATTCAGTGGCAACTTTCCATACTGTAATTTTTATCGAAGATGCACCATACAGTATCTGAGTATAAAATAACAGGGCTGTTGAATTAGTAGTATACACCTTGTGATTATTTTAATGAGTGGGACTGACTCATTTACTTCTTTGTTTCATATAATTGAAGGTATGTAATTAATTTTGTAATATTGAATGAATAATTTTCAAAAGTAACAATTCAGTATTTTATTCCCTTATGAATACTGAAATTGCTTTTTACATTACATTTTAACATCACAGATTGACTGTGCATTTTGAATAGAAAGCTTGAGTCATTATTAACATTAGTGGGATATTTAGTCATATTTCAGCCCTTCATGAAAGAGGGGGTTTGTGTTTGTTACTCACCCCAGTCTCTGCAGTTTACAGTGTGGGTCCTCCAGTCCAGCAGAGAGCGCTCTCACGCCTGAATCCTGCATCTCATTGTCTCTGAGCTCCAGATCTCTCAGCTCTGAGTGGGGAGAACGCAGAACTGATGCCAGATCATCACAGCAGCGCTCTGTGAGATTACACCAACCCAGCCTGTGGAGAGAACACACACACACTATGAATATACACCAACCCAGCCTGTGGAGAGAACACACACACACTATGAATATACACCAACCCAGCCTGTGGAGAGAACACACACACTATAAATATACACCAACCCAGCCTGTGGAGACAACACACACACACACTATAAATATACAACAACCCAGCCTGTGGAGAGAACATACACACTATAATTAATATACAGCAACCCAGCCTGTGGAGAGAACACACACACACTATAAATATACAGCAACCCAGCCTGTGGAGAGAACATACACACACTATAAATATACACCTACCCAGCCTGTGGAGAGAACACACACACTATAATTAATATACAGCAACCCAGCCTGTGGAGAGAACACACACACACTATAAATATACAGCAACCCAGCCTGTGGAGAGAACACACACACACACACACACACACACACACACTGTGTGTTCTGACTATGTCATCTACACACACTCAAATTGTGAATAATGAAGCCTTTGTATTTATAACTGGTTGTCTGTGTTGTTATCACTTAAACATTGACTGTAGCCACTTTATTCATAGAACAAAGCCTTCAAAATTGGTTAGATCCCCAATACTAATTATCAACATTTGTATTGTTAAAAGGGTATGGTAATTCCTATTGGTTTGTCTTAAATATTGTAGTTATTTTTTTAAAGGTCATGGCAAGTAATTCTATGAGATTGACTGTATTTAATGTTTTTTTTAGTAAGAAAAATGCTACTCAATTTTGGAAAACAGGCAGAGAGTGGGGCCCCTGGAGAAGAAGGAGGGAGTGAGGCTCCTGACAAAACAGATAATGGGACCCTATCCAAGCAGCTTCTGACTTAACTCATTGGACCTTCCACATTGACCACTAGATGGGGCACATGTTCTCAAACACCACTGTCTACTGAAGTTGAATCAAGTAACAGCAAGCAAAGTTCTCATCGAGGTTGTGAATTCCCCTTCGTAACACATTGACAATTCCACACAAACTTGAAGAAAAGCATTGTAACTAATTAATGGTATTATTAATCACCCTTAATCATTCAAATCACTGTAAGAGACAGCTTTAACTGATTGTGATCAATCATTATTATTATCTGTGAAATAATTGTCCATTTGGTGATTTTACTGGCATACCAACATCTTCAGTACTTCTGAAATTTAATGGCACTATTAAATTGCCCTTAACCTAATTTGAACTGAATAATACATCGTCATACTCTGTCTGGGCTCTCTCAAGGCAAGCCAGCCTTGCCCTCCTTTGCAAATGAGGAACTAGGGAGTGAGATTGTAATCCTGAGAGCTCAAATCAAACATCCTCCAAGATCTACAAACCTTTAGCAAAAAAGCTCTGCAGTATCTAGATGATTTGCACTCTGCCAAATCAGATCTCTGCTCCTACAGAGAGGAATTTTTCCATCTTAAAAGAAAATGCTGTGCGATATTGACACCATCATCAATACTTTTTATAATTTAGAAGAGAAAAAACAGAACTCTTCAGAACAGAACTGCCATTGCCAACAGTAACGGGATATGTAAAAAGAATTCAGTAGCAACTTTCAGTACTGTAATTGTGACCCGATGCAAGCAAACCCGCCACATTGCGGCCACATCAATTTTTCAGGACAGCACAAAAACCATGGGCGGGCAGTATTTAGTCAAAAATGAGATAGTGGTGGATTTGAATTCCTGCTTATATATCATTTCCCTTCTTGCTGAAATGGAAAATGACTTGTAAGTATGAAAAAAATCGAGAAAACGTCATCAACTCAGCAATATATTGTACTATCAAACCAAGCGATCGCATATCATATGGGTCCGTCTTCTGATACAGTTATGCAGCTTAAGATCTCCTGGTCACATTAGCTCTGATGTCAATTCGCAATACTAAACAATTTTGATAAAAAAGTAACTGAAATAATCCTGGATTTATGACTGAAACCGGCATTTTCTCTTTGTATGGTGAGTACTTCCAGTTGCTTCCTTCTTCTAGTGCTAAAGTAAATGTAGTGCTGAATGTTCATTGGTTCACACCAACGTGCCGTTTGCTGCCTACTTTGTTTACTTTTTTGGAAAAGTTTATTTGCGTGTTTTAAGAATCTTGAACAACGAGAACAGTGGTGGCAGCTCTCAAACATTAATGAACTGAATCTCTCAGGTGCAAGAGACAGAACTCAGTGGGAAGAACTGGTGAGAGATTAATTTCTTGAGATGGACGAGGATTAGATGCACCTTGTGCTGTCAGACTCAGAAGATGAGGACTGCAGTGATGAAGAAACCATTCCAAACTTGGATAAAAGTACTGTATGTGAAAGAGGTCACGAAGCGGATTTTGAAGAACCGACAGATGATGATGATGCAACTTTTACTGTTGTCACTAACGAAGCCAAAGATACAATGCAGTTAGTTGACTTTCCTGACTGTGACCAAAAACTGACAGAAATTCTCAATTACGACTGTGCTTATGGTCGAAGCCGAAAAGAAAACTCAAAGCTCGGCCAGGAATCCTGTACAAACAAACTGCCTCATGAACGCATCTAAGCTACGTTACATGATAAATGCATTATCACAGCCGAAAAAGTACACGTTCACTGCACATCTGCCCTTTTTTTGTACCTTTTTGCATTTTATTAAAAGCTACAGTGTTGTACGTGTCAGTAAAATAGTTTCTTGTTTTATAAATTCAGTTTCATGGCTTCACATGTATTCAGACTATAAACACATGCTTCTCTTTCATGTGCCTAGGCAATCACTGTAGCTCTCCCTGTTAGTCCTCCAACCATAAAAATGCACATAAATCCCCACACCACTCCCAAGAACAATGGGAAGGATTTCAAGCCATCATCAGCCATTAGTCCTCCAGTCTTTCAGACGCAGTTGTATCATGGGATAGCTTTTTGGTCAGAGCTGAGTAGGTGAGAATGAGAACACTTTGAACACACATTAATACTGTCTTTATGGTATAACAATAAGCAGAGCAACTGTTAATGTACTGAAGTCACAGAATGATTAAGAGACATGCAAAGATAGGCTGGGAATAAGAATAAAAAGTATCACAATTTACCACTAAATTAATGCTTTAACTTGATGTTTTTTCATATTTTATATAAATTTATGAATTATGATTTTTCCAACACTGCAAATTCAAAATTAAGTTACGAACTGAATAAATCACGATCCTAATCTAACCATTAAAAGAACAACTTCCTTTTTTTAAAATGATATTTTGTGCTGAGAATGAATGCAAAAATGAGAAAGGTTTTCTCAGAACTGCAGTTTGCAAAAGTATAATGTTCTATGTAACATTATGGCCAAAGTATTTCTTCAATCTTGGGAAGTAATACCTCATTTTGTAGCTCTGAATCTGTACTTTAGTATTATGTGATAAAATAAAAATGTGAATTTTGCTAATGTCCCCCTGAATTATTCATTTGGTCACACGTTTTATCCAAGAAATAGCATCCATCATAGCAATCTGCGTGCGAATCACTGTTAGTTTTGTAAATATTTAAGGTGAAATCTGACTGGCTCACTGTCACACTGAACTATGAAACTACATGCCAGAGGAGGAAAATGCCTTCAGCTCGTTTGTTCACCCTGAAGTGTATTCATTATGCCACAGAAACAGGAGAAAGTCTGGCCTCATTTTACAAAAACACACAAAATCACAAAAGACTGCAACCACAAAACATAAACACAGGCAAGACTGGAAATACAATAATCTAAACTAGACGTCTTCCACAGCATAGAGTGGACATGATGCACGAGAACTGCATCATTGTCAATTGCAAAAAAAAAAAATACATACCCTGTATTTAGTATGGCTAAACACAGCGTAGAGACAAGCCAGGTATGGAAGAGAGTCAAACTTTCAAATCTCTCTTCTTACACAACTTACACCCCTGTATTCATACTCATGTGGGGCAGCTTATAGTCCAGTGGCTAAGGTACATGACTGAGACCCTTGAAGTTAGCAGTTCAAGCCCCAGTCCAGCCACAGCAAGAACACCATTGCTGTTGGGGCCTTGAGCAAGGCCCTTAACCCCACATTGCTCTCAGGGGGGACTGGCCCTTGGTTAGCCTAATCAACTGTAAGTTGCTTTGGATAAAAAGTGTCAGCTAAATGACTGTAATGTAATTTCCTATTCAGTCAGTCATAGATCATGTTGTTTTGTCCTCAACAGATAAACAATCAATGCATGAGATTAAAAGGGAAGCCCAGAGCATTTGGGACACCCTGCGTATCGTGCCACAAATGAAAAAATTGAGGTTGACCAGAAGGTCCAGAGCAAGTGCCAAGTCACTATGAACCTAAGAGCCCCAAAAACACATTAAGAAAACCTTTTGGCCAAAATTTTACTGTAGTTGTTTTTCTCAATTTTGGACTTTGTGAAGTACCAGTAATGTAAGACTGTTAACATATATCTCCTTGCTAGGATATTAAACAAAGAAGGATGGACTGTAGAAATGAGATCATTATGTCTGTATTTCCATTTCTTGATACAGTCACCAGGATAAACAGTCTCTGTTAGAACAGCACAAGGGTACCTGGGGGTAACAGCCAGGAATCACCCTTCACCAGCAGCTCCTGTCTGAAGGGACTAAACAGGCCAGTCTGGGCCAGACCAGACCTCAAACTGCAGTCAAAAGTTTATCACAGACTACATGACTGGATCACTGACAACTCATACTCTGCCTCACTAACACTCCCGACCACTTTAAGCATGAACCTCCCTATTGTTGCCATCAGGTCATCAGAGAGGGCAAGCAGGGGAACTCTCTGTCCCCAAGTAGGACACCATCAAACTGTCCTGTAATCATATGAGTCTAATTTTTTAAAATTAAGTCGAGAAAAATGGTAGCATTCACAAAAATACTCATCAGGGAATACTCTCCCTCACCCCATGTAAAGCTCTGCAAATTATTTGAGCTTCAGTGCTGATGCGATCACCAAGAAAAGGGCATGCCGCGTCTGACAAACTATCTCCTACCTACATGCTGCAGGCTCTGCGGGTGTTCTAACGATGGATAGAACACACACACATAATCCCACTTTCACACTGAACTTCAACACAAGATAATTCTGGTCAGTAACCACCCAGCTGGCAACCCTAAGACTCATAGGGTTTTATCCTGCTTTACTTTTCTGTGATAGAGGAGTAAGAAGAGAGGGATGGGACCAATGTTGACAAAGGAGGGAAGGCTGGGGAGAAGGAGAGAGATTAAAATGAAAGAAGGAGCTCTTTAACATTTCTCTGTATGGAGCCATAATCACTAACTATTTACTAGTACACAGCACTACTCACCCCAGTGTCTGTAGTTTACAGTTTGGACTCTCCAGTCCAGCACAGAGCAGCTTCACTCCTGAATCTCCCAGGTTATTGTAGCTGAGGTCCAGTGTCTGTAGTTTACAGTTTGGACTCTTCAGTCCAGCACAGAGCAGCTTCACTCCTGAATCTCCCAGGTTATTGTAGCTGAGGTCCAGTGTCTGTAGTTTACAGTTTGGACTCTTCAGTCCAGCACAGAGCAGCTTCACTCCTGAATCTCCCAGGTTATTGTAGCTGAGGTTCAGCTCTCTCAGGGGTGAGTTTGATGACTGGAGAGCTGAGGCCACAATTTCACAGGACTCCTCTGTAAGACCACAGCTGCCAAGTCTGAAAGAAAGAGGTGATGTGTTAATATTTAACACTTAATATTTTAAATGTAGTGTTTATAGTGCTCACTGATAAAGAGTGATATTGAGGATTGTAAGATCTACAATGCTCTGATGAAGATGTCTGTGCTACACTCTCCAACTGCAGCACTTTACACCTGAGAATAAGATGTCCTGCTCAAGTCTGACAGTTCTACAGCTTTGGTTCTGACCCAAATAGCTCCTTTTCCTCTATTCAGTTCTGTCAGAATTAGGGCTAATAGCCCAGCTACCTTTTCCAGTCTTTTTCAGGCTAACTCTGGGCTTTAAGCCTCACTCATGGCCCTACTCTTGCCCCGGAGCTAAGAGTGGACAGCAGGGCTAAGGATGGAGTTATCAGATCCTTTTATACTGTATTTCATTATTAAAGCTAATTCCAGCCTTTAGAGTGAATAGTGAGTTAGATTGACAAGTTGTGAGAAGTTTGTATTTCCTTCCAATGAGAGTAAAAAAGCAGAAATTGTCACACAGCTCAACGTTGACAGGAGCAGTTATGATAATCCCAATTATTTTCCCAAAATCCCAATTAAAATTATAATCCCAATTATTTTGCTAAATATTGTGAATACAATTATTAATCATACTTATCAGTCTGATTCAGGAAACAAAAATAAAAATATATTCAGTTGTGACTTCATTGTCTCTTACCTAGTTGTGTCAAGTTCCATAACATGAATTTATGTAACTAGGATAAATGTAACTGTGAGTAAAATATGTTGCTGTGTCCCACATGGAATGATGAGGGGTTACCACAGAGCTAGAATTGTGAATCTATAGGGACTCAAAATGGCGCCGTCATGTCTGGCTCTGGTACCTTTACAAAGTAAACTCAATCATAGAAGGCCATATGAGATAGCAGTAAAGTAGGTTTGATAATCATATTTAAATTCGGCATGCAGTCAAATCAATGTTTCATACTGTATCCAAGTATTTACGAGAGACTTCCACCAAGTAGTCAAGTTTGCACACTCCACTATTGCGAGAGTGATCGCCTACAATGTCTGAGGGGAGCCTGCTGGGCTGAGAGCTCCAACAAACTTTTCCTCCTCAAAAGAAAGAAGCTCGGCATTCCAATCGGCAATGATGATGAAAAAATAGCTTCCAACTGATGTGGATTCTAAAACATTTGTGGTAAAACAGGATACATATTCCTAACTTGACAGAGTCACGGCCTCCCTGGGCAGATACTGCATGTCTGACATTACTCTGGTTGTCTTTAAATTCGTCAGTGCTAGCTATAAGGTTGCTGAGTTTAGTGGTGTGCGGCTGATACACTCCGCTTGTGTAAATATAATAAGAAAGAAAAGAGTACTGACGTTGCCTCCGCCGCTTGTACCCAAAACCGGAGCTTCTCATTCCGTGGCCAGCTCGCTCTTGTCGCCAGGAACGGACAGCCCGGTCTTGATATTTCGAAGGCAACAGTTCGCTGCCCCCAGCAATCGGTTTGATCAGGGTTTTCTAAAAGATCCCAACAGCCTGGGCTGAGCGTCACGTTGTCGCACAATTTAGTTGGTTAAGGATGAAGAAGGAAAAGAAAACCATAGGGAAAAAACAACATTCGAGTGGAGTGGACGAGTTTTGGGACACCACTGGATCACGGTTTATTTTTCAATGGACAAAATGATTCTATTTGGCTTTCATAATAAAGATGACCACAGGAAAGCTGGTCAGATCGCTGCATTTAATGTTTATGTTTGTGTAAGTAAATATGCACCCTGGCCTGCATTCAGGAGCGACCAGTAATTTCACTCATGAATCTGTATGCCCACCAGGTTGAACCTTAAGGTTCACCACCATTGTTTGCTTGTCATTTCTTTTAAAAGACTTTAATCACTAATACTTATAAAGCATGCCCCTTTGTAAAATATGTATTTGCCTTTTAGTTTTTTATTTTTAAATAGAGATGCTATATCCGCTGTTCAGAACCCATTGTTGCGTCATGCCGGCTCAAATTTCCCAGGCAGATCAAATTTCGCATGACAGAGCCAGTGGACAGAACAATAACGATAGCACAACACCCCACCCATCCTCCACAGACAGAGACCAAAATGCCCAGCATGACCTGTCTGGAGGTGAAGGTTCCAGGCCTCACTTTGAGGTTAGCTTTAAAATGCTAATGTCCTGGAGAGGTTCTGGAACCTCCACAGAGAGGGGAAAGATAAGAGTCCCTCAGTAATTTCACCACTGAGCCCCTGTCTGAGATGGAGAACAAACTGGTCACTGTGCAGCACTATAAGGAAGCTGTATAGGACCTCAGTGCTGTAACATGGTTTGTTTAGTTCAAATCTGACACCAGGAGGGTCCTAGAAGAGGGCAGAGTTTGTAAACGAGCCAGGAAATGGCTGGGCCAGGTCAAACCCCACCCCTCTGCAGTAGGCAGAGTGAGCCACACCCCCAGCACCAGCACACTGGGGAACAACAGGGATGGGGTGTGCTATCACAGCATGCCCAAGCTGTGCAGGAAATGCAGTGAGCTTGCAACCCTACCCCCCAACCCCTACCTCTATACCTAGAGCACAAATTCCAAATTCAGAGAGGATGCTGTGGAGATGAGGAAGACCTAAACTGCAGTGAGGTTTGACACTTAAGATGGAAGTATAAAAATGCTATTGAATGAATTTGTAGATTCATTTTCTCCATCCTACATGGCCAGTTTTTCAACTATAATATCACATTCAGGTTACAGTATTTTACCATTGGTTTTTCCTTTCTACACACAAATAGGGGTGTATGAAAATGGAACAGAAAATATTACCCTCTGAAATATCATTCATGAACATCTGAAGGTAGATACAAGCTTCATGCACTTTATTCTCACACAACTATAAACTTTATGCAAATATCAGTGTCAATCATCTGCATTGTGAATGATTCACCAGTACTCACTTAGCCTTCCTGCAGTTCCTCACTACTGGTACCAGTCTCTGATGACCTGCTGCTGATGTGTTGTACGTCTTCAAGTCAAACTCATCCAGGGCCTCCTCTGACATCAGTAACACAAAGGCCAGAGCTGAGCATTGGTGTGGTTCCAGTTCTTTATCAGAAAGTCTTCCTGATCTCAGGGAAGTCTGGATTTCCTTCGCTAGGGAGTTGTCATTCAGTTCATTCAGACAGTGGAACAGATTGATGGTCCTCTCTGCTGAAGACTCTTCTCTGATCTTCTGCTTAATGTACTGGACTGTTTTCTTACTGCTCTCTGATCTTCTTCTCTGCTTCAGTACGTCTCCTAAGAGATTCTGAGTGGAGTCCAGTGAGAGGCCCAGAAGGATTTGGAGGAAAAGGTCCAGGTGTCCATTCTTACTCTGTAAGGCCTGATCCACTGCACTCCTGTGTAACTCAGACAGCTTCATTCTGTCACTCTCATGTTTTGACTCTTCTGGTCTGAGTACATTTCTGTTCTCATTTACACATGAATGAAACACAAACAAGGCAGCCAGAAACTCCTGAATGCTCAGATGCACAAAGCAGTAGACTTTCTCCTGATGCAACCCAGACTCCTCTTTAAAGATTTCTGTGCACACCCCAGAGTACACTGAAGCTTCACTGACATCAATGCCACTCTCTCTCAGGTCCTCTTCATAGAATATCAGATTGCCCTTTTCCAGCTGTAGAAAAGCCAGCTTCCCCAGTTTCAGGATCATTTCTGCATCTGATACTGAGATCTTCTTTGGGTTTGTCTCATTGGTGCCATGATACTTCTGATTCTTCACATTGGTCTGAATGAGCAGGAAGTGTGTGTACATTTCAGTCAGAGTTCTGGGCAGTTCTCCAGTATCTGCTTTACCCATCATTGTCTCCAGAACTGTAGCAGAAATCCAGCAGAAGACTGGAATGTGACACATGATGTAGAGACTCCTGGATGACTTTATGTGTGAGATAATTCTGCTGGCCAGTTTCTGATCTCTGATTCTCTTCCTGAAGTACTCCTCCTTCTGTGGGTCATTGAACCCTCGTATCTCTGTCACCTGGTGGATGCACTCAGGAGGGATCTGATTGGCTGCTGCTGGTCGGGAGGTGATCCAGAGGAGAGCAGAGGGAAGAAGATTCCCCTTAATGAGGTTGGTCAGCAGCACGTCCACTGATGCTGACTCTGTTACATCACAGCAGATCTCATTGTTCTGGAAATCTAGAGGAAGTCGACACTCATCCAGACCATCAAAGATGAACACAACTTTGACTTCATCATGTTCAACACTTTCAATCTCTTTCAGCTGTGGAAAGTAGTGCTGGAGGAGTTGCATCAGACTGAATTCTCTCTCCTTCTTCAAGTTCAGATCTCGGAAAGGAAGAGTGAAGATTAAATTAATGTCCTGATTGGCTTTTCCTTCTGCCCAGTCAAGAATGAACTTCTGCACAGAGACAGTTTTCCCAATGCCAGCGATGCCCTTTGTGAGCACAGCTCTGATGGGTTTATTTTGTCCAGGAAAAGGTTTAAAGATGTCATTGCAGAGGATTGCAGTCTCCTGTGTGGTTTGTCTCTTTGATGCTGCCTCAATCTGTCTGACCTCATGTTCATTATTGACCCCCCCACCTCCCCCCTCTGTGATGTAGAGCTCTGTATAGATCTCATTGAGGAGGGTTGGGTGGCCCTGCTGTGCCAAACCTTCAAATATACGTTCAAACTTCTTCTTCAGGTCAGATTTCAGTGTCTGTTGGGCTCTTGTGAGTTTTTCTGAGAAGAGGAAATATGACAGATAATTTACTCATATTTATAAAAATAATGTCTGTCACAGTGTGTTACACATCACCCAAACAATCTCTGCAAATGGTGAACAGAAATAGATTCTGCCTTGTTCATGAAGACACACCATATATGTGAAGATCACACAATTCTATGATCTTATTTACAGTAATAATATCATAAATTGGGTTTCATTTGGTGGCTGTTGGTGGAATGATGTATTATTCTTGTGATGTTGAAATGCTGAAAATGCTTTTCACATGTTGGAACAGTACACTAAAATACGGTCTGTTTGGCACAGTCATATTTTTCTCTGTTACCTGGCATGTGCTCTCTCACTATTACTGTAACATATCCATTATTCTGGTGTTAAATGAGCACTACAGCCACTTCATGAAGAACTGCACCTGCCTGTGGTACTCATTTGACACCACACGAAGGGAATAAGAGATACAGAAAAGTAGAGGCAGAAAACCTGCACTAACAAACATGGAAAATAAGGATATGTGATGCATCCACTCATTTAAAGGGAATGTAGAAAACATCCTGATTGGTCAGTGTCAAAGCTTTAAATCAGTACTTTGCTCTGTAATGCTAAACTGATTCTGCCACAGCTTTTTAAATCTGCCTTAATAAGCTTTTTCCAACATTTATATCCTTACATAAGGGCCCTGTGTGCTGCACATCTCTCTCAGGGCCAGGTTTACTCAGGAATACTCACAGCACAAACACATTCACTCTTTAGTGGCTTGTTTGCAGTTGCAAATACTGATATATTAATGACTATTTACACAAAATAGTGTCTTACTCTTCTGCTCATCTCTCTCCAGTGAGTCTGCAGGATCCTTCTGCTTCATGTTCCTCAGGATGTGGAGTGTGATCTTCAGAGACCTCTCACTGCCACAGGTCTCCAGCATCTTCTCAACTACATGCAGGGCCTCAAGGTCCTCCTGTTGTCTCTCAGTGCATTCTGGGTAATACTGACTCAGATTGCTCTGAAACTGTTTCAACTCCTCCTTCTTCAACTTCATCAGAGTGTGCTGGAGAGACTGAAATAAACACATGAAGAAGTGTGCTGTTTCAGAGTGACTGAAATAAACACATGAAGAGGTGTGCTGTATCAGAGTGACTGAAATAAAAACATGAAGAGGAGTGCTGTATCAGAGAGACTGAAATAAACACATGAAAAGGTGTGCTGAATCAGAGAGACTGAAATAAACACATGAAAAGGTGTGCTGTATCAGAGAGACTGAAATAAACACATGAAGAGGTGTGCTGTATCAGAGAGACTGAAATAAACACATGAAGAGGTGTGCTGTATCAGAGAGACTGAAATAAACACATGAAGAGGTGTGCTGTATCAGAGTGACTGAAATAAACACATGAAGAGGTGTGCTGTATCAGAGTGACTGAAATAAACACATGAAGAGGTGTGCTGTATCAGAGAGACTGAAATAAACACATGAAGAGGTGTGCTGGTTGAAAAAGACTGAAATAAAAACAAAGAGGTGTGCTGTATGAGAAAGACTGAAATAAACACATAAAGAGGTGTGCTGGTTGAAAAAGACTGAAATAAAAACAAAGAGGTGTGCTGTATGAAAAAGACTGAAATAAACACATGCATAGCTGTCAGAGTAGGGAGGATGACGGGGATCATGAGAGGGAGTGTGGAGCAAGACAAGCAACCAGAGCAAGATCCAGACTATCAAAATAGATTATTGTTGGTTATTGAATAATTATTGCACAGTTGATGATGATGAATAATAAAAATAGGTAGTTTGATGACAATGACAGAAACAGGCTAAAATAAATGCTGCATTTATTTAAATTTGAGATGACTCATAGCTCTGCATTGTGCCAAGTGCAAGATAGAGCCTGTTGTCATAAATGAAAGAAAGTAAAAGGGAACAGTCAGAGTAATGACAGGTTTAAAGGTACAGTTTTTACCTCCTCTGTTTCCAGCTCTCCAGCCACTTCTGCTGGATTCTCATTTCCTTCAATATTTCCCTTTTTTCAATTCCATGACTTTTTAAACCCCCCAGACGAGCTGGAAGTAACATTTTAAAATACTTATTATAAAAGGGATAAATCTGGTCCTGGGTTAAAAACCACATTTCAGCTGTGTGTTTATTCTTAGGTTGTGTTCCAAATGAGGAGTGTATTCTCTGCACCTTACACCCTGTGAGTGTGTTCCCTGCAATCTACACCTGTGAGTGTTTTCCCAGCACCCTACACCCTGTGAGTGTGTTCCCTGAACCCTACACCCTGTGAGTGTGTTCCCTGCACCCTACACCCTGTGAGTGTGTTCCCTGAACCCTACACCCTGTGAGTGTGTTCTCTGCACCCTACACTATGTGAGTGTGTTCCCTTTGCAGTAACTCAGTAAAGTGCTCAAAAGGGAGCACATTCAGAGCACACTATGAAGTGAATATGCTGCTCAGTTTCAGTGGCACTGCATGATCAGTTCAGGGCCGTTCTTCCAGTTCTGCACTGGAAGAAGAATGTATCTGGTTAATCTTAAACCAATATGGTTTCCATCTTGGAGTGTTGTTCAATGTCAAATGATGGCTTGCTAGTCAGAGAAACAGGTTTACAATTTCCTAAGCACTTCCTTTGAATTTGTGCAGAGCTACACCACATCTGAGTGAGAAGTTAGTCATTCTGTAAGTTATAAGCCTAAAAAGAGAGTGGGAATAGAGAGTATTCTCCAGGCTAAGCCCATGAAGAATAATGCATTGGTAATTTAAAAAGACATCACACCTTTTTTGTGAGGGCTAAATCCATGCACTGCTCTCTCTTTTCTGGACTCTTCTCTTCCAGACAGCTGTAATCTGCTAACAGCTGGACCCTGGAAGGATGTTGGTGAAGAATTAAAAATCAGACAGAAGAAGCAGTAAATGAAGAAAGAAACCCACAACATGTTTTAGAGAATCTCAACCACTAGGTGTCACTCTCAGTGTCTTGTTACCTGTTACACAACAATGAAACACGAGTAGGAGGTTGCATGAAACCAAAACTAGCATGTCATATTTTTGGCAGTTGGGTGAATGGCTAGAGTTGAGGGAGTTAGGGTGTTTTCTCATCCAAATTATTATCTCATCCACATATGTGGTTTGTCCCATTCACGGCCCAGTTGGCCAGTAGAGGGCTCTAGAGAGTAATGAAACTTAATTTTGACCACACAGGACATTCTAAAGAAAATGATAGATTCCACTGACAACCTGATATCATGGGGAAGTGTGTCAAGATGCAGGTGTTGTTTGAAACAAGAAAGTCAGTAAAAAAGATCTGCAAACTGCAGCTAAGAGTGGAGCTGCTAGAGTGAAAAAGCTTGTTTATATTTACAGTTCCCAATTCAGATTTTTTTTCACTTTGTAGAAGCTGGATCAGCAAAACTACACAATCAACACACACAAAGAGGAAGGACAATGTGAAAACTGTCTCAGACTCAGGAATTCATGAAAGGATTCTCAGGGTTCATATGACAAAACTCACAGAAAATGGAGACAGAGCTTCCAGTTAACCTCATCCTCTTACTGCAGCTCTAACTCACAGCACATGGAGACAGAGCTTCCAGTTAACTCATCCTCTTACTGCACGCTTCACACCTCCACACATGAATGTGACATGGTACACACTCATACACCTGACTATATCATGGTACAGCCCACTTACACCTGAATGTTGCCAGTGACAGATACATATAACTATAATGCAGTGTAGATATACATCTGCTTCCTTACCTTGGATCACCCGTGAACTCTCCACTGAAAGTGATTGGCAACATCATTGAATCTTCACTCTTCATTGACAGACAGCTGGGTAAAGGTGACCCTGCTCTCTCCTGGTGGACCCTATGGATAATACAGGCATTGCATAATTCTTATTACAGACTCACCAACTCTCCAACGGAGAATATTCATTCTACACAATTATCTTAGTTGTTCATAGAATTGGAAAATCTGAAAGAAGCCATTTCCCCTTTCTGATCGAAACTCAGGAACAGCTTGTTGCATTCTAAAATGTGCTGCACAGATTTCTAAAAAACAATGTGGTAACTGGATGTGAATGGACAGCAAGAAGGAAGAACAAGTAGAACTTTGAGTTGCACTGGCAAAGTACTTCCATTTCTCACCATCAAAGAGTCTTAATGCAGGTCACAGTCAGAGGATATGCAGACAGAGCTTCCAGTTAACCTCATCCTCTTACTGCAGCTCTAACTCACAGCACATGGAGAAAGAGCTTCCAGTTAAACTCATCCTCTTACTGCAGCTCTAACTCACAGCACATGGAGAAAGAGCTTCCAGTTAACCTCATCCTCTTACTGCAGCTCTAACTCACATCATATGGAGACAGAGCTTCCAGTAAACCTCATCCTCTTACTGCAGCTCTAACTCACATCATATGGAGACAAAGCCTCCAGTTAACCTCATCATCTTACTGCAGCTCTAACTCACAAGGCATGGAGAAAGAGCTTCCAGTTAACCTCAACCTCTTACTGCAGCTCTAACTCACAGCACATGGAGACAGAGCTTCCAGTTAACCTCATCTTAACTGGAAGCTCTGTCTGCATATCCTCTGACTTTGACCTGCATTAAGACTCTTTGATGATGAGACATGGAAGTACTTTGCCAGTGCAACTCAAAGTTCTACTTGTTCTTCCTTCTTGCTGTCCATTCACATCCAGTTACCACATTGTTTTTTAGAAATCTGTGCAGCACATTTTAGACCCTCCACTGAAAGTGATTGGCAACATCATTGAATCTTCACTCTTCATTGAAAGACAGCTGGGAACAGGTGCCCTGCTCTTTCCTGGTAGACCCTATTGGAGAATACAGACATTGCCTATTTCTTATTACAGACTCACCAACTGTCCAACTTAGAATATTCATTCTACACAATTATCTTGGTTGTTCATGGAATTGGACAATCTGGAAGAAGCCATTTCCCTTTTCTGATCAAAATTCAGGAGCAGCTTGTTGCATTCTAAAATGTGCTGCACAGATTTCTAAAAAACAATGTGGTAACTGGATGTGAATGGACAGCAAGAAGGAAGAACAAGTGGAACTTTGCGTTGCACTGGCAAAGTACTTCCATGTCTCATCATCAAAGAGTCTTAATGCAGGTCAAAGTCAGAGAATATGCAGACAGCTTCCAGTTAACCTCATTCTATAACTGCAGCTCTAACACACAGCACATGGAGACAGAGCTTCCAGTTAACCTCATCCTCTTACTGCAGCTCTAACTCACAGCACATGGAGAAAGAGCTTCCAGTTAAACTCATCCTCTTACTGCAGCTCTAACTCACAGCACATGGAGACAGAGCTTCCAGTTAAACTCATCCTCTTACTGCAGCTCTAACTCCCATCATATGGAGACAGAGCTTCCAGTAAACCTCATCCTCTTACTGCAGCTCTAACTCACATCTCATGGAGACAAAACCTCCAGTTAACCTCATCCTCTTACTGCAGCTCTAACTCACAAGACATGGAGAAAGAGCTTCCAGTTAACCTCAACCTCTTACTGCAGCTCTAACTCACAGCACATGGAGACAGAGCTTAAAGTTAACCTCATCCTTTCACTGCAGCTGTAATTCGCAGCACATGGACATAGAGCTTCCAGTTAATCTCAGCCTCTTACTGCAGCTCTAACTCACAGCACATTAAGACAGAGCCTCCAGTTAATCTCAGCCTCTTACTGCAGCTCTAACTCACAGCACATTAAGACAGAGCCTCCAGTTAAATTCACACTCTTACTACACGCTTCACACCTCCACACATGAATGTGACATGGTACACTCTCATACACCTGACTATATCATGGTACAGCCCACTTACACCTGAATGTTGCCAGTGACAGATACACAGAACTATAATGCAGTGTAGATATACATCTGCTTCCTTACCTTGGATCACCCGTGAACTCTCCACTGAAAGTGATTGGCAACATCATTGAATCTTCACTCTTCATTGAAAGACAGCTGGGTGCAGGTGACCGTGCTCTTTCCTGGTGGACCCTATTGGATAGAACAGGAATTGCATATTACTTATTACAAACTCACCAACTCTCAAACTCCGAATGTTCATTCTACACAATTATCTTGGTTGTTCATGGAATTGGGCAATCTGGAGGAAGCCATTACCCCTTTCTGATCGAAACTCAGGAACAGCTTTTTGCATTCTACGATGTACTGCACAGATTTCCAAAATTAAAAAATGGGAACTGGATGTGAATGGACAGCAAGA
Organism: Albula glossodonta; assembly: GCA_019788955.1. Classification (NCBI taxonomy): domain Eukaryota; kingdom Metazoa; phylum Chordata; class Actinopteri; order Albuliformes; family Albulidae; genus Albula; species Albula glossodonta. Next base: position 38,538 of record JAFBMS010000652.1, on the reverse strand, counting down.
AGGAAGAACAAGTAGAACTTTGAGTTGGACTGGCAAAGAACTTCCATTTCTCACCATCAAAGAGTCTTAATGGAGGTCTAAGTCAGAGGATATGCAGACAGAGCTTCCAGTTAACCTCATCCTCTTACTGCAGCTCTAACTCACAGCACATGGAGAAAGAGCTTCCAGTTAAACTCATCCTCTTACTGCAGCTCTAACTCACAGCACATGGAGACAGAGCTTCCAGTTAACCTCATCCTCTTACTGCAGCTCTAACTCACAGCACATTAAGACAGAGCCTCTAGATAAACTCATCCTCTTACTGCAGCTCTAACTCACAGCACATGGAGACAGAGCTTTGAGTTACCCTCATCCTCTTACTGCAGCTCTAACTCACAGCACATGGAGACAGAGCTTCCAGTTAACCTCATCCGCTTACTGCAGCTCGAACTCACAGCACATGGACACAGAGCTTCCAGTTAACCTCATCCTCTTACTGCAGCTCTAACTCACAGCACATGGAGACAGAGCTTCCAGTTTACCTCATCCTCTTACTGCAGCTCTAACTCACAGCACATGGAGACAGAGCTTTGAGTTACCCTCATCCTCTTACTGCAGCTCTAACTCACAGCACATGGAGACAGAGCTTCCAGTTAACCTCATCCGCTTACTGCAGCTCTGACTCACAGCACATGGAGACAGAGCTTCCAGTTTACCTCATCCTCTTACTGCAGCTCTAACTCACCGCACATCTTTAAAGCATGTTTGAACTTGTCATATTACACATTCACACTCATAGCCTCTGAAGTGTTTCTCTTCATCGTCATCCAGTGCAATCCCAGTGAGTGACAGGAGAGGAACATTCACAGACTGAGAGACCATATGCACAGCAATCACCTTATTCACACATGCAGAATAAAAAGCTTTAATGCAGGCAGTTATACACTCTGCGACTATGATACACAGCACAGCAAGCAGCTCATATCACAACTCTTCAGCACCTAATGCTCCTAATGCATTCTCTAACCAGCTGCTGACGCCCAAATCACCTGCATTATAGTCACCATATTTATGATCCTCAGATCATATTTGTGCTACCAGATTTGTTATTTCCATACTGTGGTCTGGGACAAGAGCAACACTCAACATTCTGTGAAATTTTAATGTTATTGTAAGTGTTAATTTGAGGGATAAAGTTGTATTTAACTCTATAAATCATAAGAGTTATATTGATAGGGGCATTGGAACTTCTGTCCTGCAAATGCACACTCATTGTGGTTTTACCCAAGATCCTCAGTTTCAGGATCGCTCAGGATTAAATTTCAGGCCTGATCAAAGCGCTCAGGAGTATGTCATATTCATTACCAGATCATTCATCATGCCTCTCCCAGAAGCTGTTGCTCTACAGAAAAGTAACATCCACAAAACAATAACATACTGAATAAACAGAGATAAACACAAAAACATCCTCTACACCACAGTAATAATGAATTAAAACACACAGACAAATGTGCAATATAGTAACATGTAGTAACTATATAGTAACTCTGAATAAACACAAACACACCAAACATGCACACATACATAGTGTATTATTTCTGTATTATAGAATATATAATGTATCATATATCATGCATGTTATTACATGATAAATGGCACTACAGTCAGAATGGCAGAGGGTGAGAGGATGGTAGCTGAGAGATACAGGTGCATTTACTGTGGGGTTTTATCATTAGGTACTTTAACACCTCTTCACTCTGGTCATTATAGAGTTAAGCCCTCTGTGTTATTGGACCCTACACTGATAATCATAATCACAGGGTAACTGGGTATATCTGTGTTACCATGTCACACCTAAGACTAAGGCAGTGCGCCATAGTCTGGCAGCCCCTATAGCCTGGGCACCTTGGGACAGCTGGAGAGTGACCTGGGAGGATGTGGTGTCCTGCCCTCTGGACTTCCTGAGGGAGCTGCTATGCCTAGCAGCAGGGGAAGGCTACACACCCAGTGCCTGACAGGGGCGCCCCCTGGTGGTCTGAGGCCTGGACCCCTCCTGACCAATGCAGAAGGCTTTCAAAGGCAATTGGAGGTGACACTCTCATTCATTTACTATATGTTACACCCAGCAGTAATCTGTAGAGTGAAGTCCAAGTCTTTTCATATACAACTTACACTCTGTTTTACTACCATGTAACTAGCAAAAATGGAGTTTGACACACCATAAATGCACCTTGTGCATGGTTGTTAAAATACAGTTTTTGATTTAAAATCACTTTTTGATTGAAATTAATAGAAGCATATATGTGATTGAACTTTGGGGTAAAAGGGAAAGCTAAGACTTTAAAAATTTTCTGTTGATTTGGTTTTAATGAGGTCAGAGGAAGTAAAAAAGACCTGAGAAAAAACAAAATTATTACTCTCTTGTTTTGTGTCTGTGTTTATCAAACATAACCTTCACGGGAGGGAAACACTGGGCTGCTGGCAGAATGAGACAGAGCTGTAAACCAGACTGACTGGTTTTGAGTCTCATGACCTTGCTTGCCTTTTGATGCATTTGAAAATGGTGCAGTTTTTTGTAAATCTAAAATCAGCCATCATTATCAACATATCAGAACTGCAGATTGAAACTGCTTGGTTAAGTGTCCAAGAGAGTGTGTTTTATAATGCAGTGCTTACAGTACTGCCATACACAGGGTACATCAGTCAAACATCCATGCTAGGATACTGACTAAAATATATTATAAAACCTAATGCTTATTCTACCAGACCTTATAAAATGGATTATCAAGGCTAACATCCATGCTAGGATACTGACTAAAATATATTATAAAAGCTAATGCTTATTCTACCAGACCTTATGAAATGGATTATCAAGGCTAACACTCATTCTATAAAGTGGATCATCAAGGTTAACATCAACGTTAGTATACTGACTATGTTATAAAACCTAAAATCCATGCTACGATACTGAATATATTACAAAGGGTATCATGCATGCTAAGATAATGTATGAAATGTATCATAAATCTAGCATGGTTGCAAGAATACTGTATAAAATGGATTATTAAAGCTAATATCCATGCTAGGTTACTGTATAAATGGATTATAAATGCCAATAGGAGAAAATGTAACTCTCAGACTACATTACCCATGGTAAGTTACTGTGGTACTGAATATCATTTATGAATTTTGTAATTGCCATATTATTCCATCATAGAGTACAACGTCACTGTAATTTAATATCTGATCACACAAAAATAGGAACTTATTTTATAATGAAGGGAATTAAAGTTCTGTCAGCCATCATGTTGCCTTCAGCAGCTTTTTTAAAACCTGGTGGCATGTTGAAATATATCATTAAGAGTGTACTCACCTGCACAGAGGTATGTATTGCTGAGACCCAGTTTATTCTTCTCTAGTTCTGAACTGAATCTGATTCTGTCTGTGTTTTTATTATCATGGACATCTGAGTATTTTCCTTTCGGTTTGAACTTGAAGAATGGAATAAAGAATGGAATCCCGTCTGACCAGTTATGATTGAAGACTGTTCCAGTAAATCTGTCAGTAGATAGAAAGCCAGTTTCACTTGCTTACATTTAGCATTTGCTCATCATGGGAGTTGGTATTTTGTTCAGAAAGAGACAGACAGATGCACACTGCTCTAATTGTTCCCCAAATGTGGATTTATATAAATAACAAAATGTTTCGCACTGTTGTGAAAGATCACAGTCTTTGTTTAGGGCTGGAAGAGAGACAGAGCACAGCAGCCAGAGTACAAACACTCTGAGGGGTGGATCCCCTTCCAGTCACATGTACTCTAGGTGGCTGTATGAGGATACTGTTACATATTTACATACCTGGGCATGATCTAGCAAAATCAGGAGACATCATGTAGCTGCAATTATAGTATGGTATGGTTCAGAAGATTTTAGACAATGATGCAAACGGCTAATTTCACTTTTGGTTACATTGTTCTGAATGTTGCAATTCATTGTTAGTAGTTTCTGAAATAAGTGTTGATATAAGATGATGTAGCTCTGCCACTTAACTGTGTTTGAAAGTAAAGTTGAAACTACCCATATTATCATATGGCATTAGTGCTACTGTCTGTATGTTACTGTCTGTATAATGGGCCTCATGCAGCAACATTCTGTTAAATTTGTCTTATATTTTCTCTTAATTTTCTGTTAAGAGAAAATATAACAGAAGTCAACTTCAGATGCACCAAATGTTCTTAACCATCCAAATCTGATCTTACCCAGGCATGCTGAATGAAGAATCCCACTTGATCATAAATCAGAGGCGCGTGGTCGTTTGTTTGTTATTAGCATAGGTAACATCCCCTAAACACTATATAAGGGCAGGTGTTGTGCCCTGTGCAAATACTCTGGCACATGCCCAAGAATTGGAGAGATTCCACCAAAAACAGGCTTTAACAAGAACTTCAGCAGTTGTAAAATTCATGTACAGGTATGCGTTGTGTAGTGTACACTAGCCAAGATACTGTACACATATATAACTGTATTTCAGCTAATGTATCTGGCAAGGTAATATGTGGGTTAAATAGTTTTAGTCCGCTACGTCCTGTTCTCCAATCAGGATTTCTGAACTCTATTATAACCTTATGGGACCATGGATGTGTATGCGGTTGGAGGTTGCCCGAATGGACGTTATGCGGTGCATACCTGTACTGTTAAATAAACTCAAACAAAGTAAACGTGATTTTCCAGAGCGTCTGTACTGCCGTTACAGGAAAATCACAAACCCAGCAATGGCAAAACATTTGTGATGGGATTGGTGATCTCTTGCAACTTTCAGTCTGACATCTTGGGATGGCCAGTTTGTTTGAGTCCATTGTCTGGCGGCCTGTGACCTGTGTGGGGGGGTATCCGGTCACTGAAGCTGGACTTTAGCAGCTTTCTGGTAAAGCCGAGACATAGTTGCGTGCGTCTGTCTGATAGACTGCACAATCCGGGAGTGCAGAGAGCCTGTGGGTACCCTGAGTACCTCTGGCTAAGTGTGATTTTACAAGCCCATTTCTGCATGCTGCCCAGCCTTTTAGCCTGGTCTGCCGTCAGGGAACTGTGCCAGACAGGGCCTGCATACTCAAGCACTGGGCGCACGTAGCCTGTGTAGGTGGAAATCTGGGTCTCGGACACCAAATTTCTTCAAGAAACGCAAAGCAAAAAGCTTCCTATTGGCTGAGGTCAGCATGGGGTCCACCTGCCTGTCCCATCACAAGTTACCCTGGATGGTGAGCCTGAGGACTTTGACTGTGTCACAGACTTCCAGAATGTTCTGGTCAATGGAGAGAGTCAGCAGGGCGGGTGGATGTCTCATGTGGGTGACATGTAAAACTTTATGTGTTAGTTCGTTGAGTTTTTTTATTCGTTTTTTTGGTAAGGGGTGCATTTTGTGTTCAGGCAGTAATTCATTTGAACCTCATGGTTTGGTTACTGCAGTTTTCTGAGTTGGGTTTTAAGATGTGTGTGCATTTTATTGGTTATTTTTAGTGCTTGCTTTTTAGCAACAACACACGCGCATTCACTTTGAAAGTGGGTCGTAAAAAGTGATACAGGTGAAGAACTGGATGCTTAAAGCTAACTGCTCCGCTAACATTGACTGGTTCTATTGTGAAGTGGTGAAAGCTGAATTTCTTCGACCTCTGGGCCGAAAGGAACTTTGTCTGTTACAAGGACGACAACTGCAACGACTGTGAGACAACACCACGCCTGAAAGAGAAATGTGTCACTGTGAAGTCTGGGTTAGAGTAGGGGAGAGGAGCGGAGCACCAACAGACCCGTGCTCTTTTAGCAGCTTTTGTAAAACACTCATTTCTTTTAACGGTTAACGGTTCCATTTCACACGCTGAACGACCCTTGTGTGAGCATTGCTGTGTGTCTAAAGGAGGGTAAGCTCCTCAGTAATGCAGCATGCTGAGTTATATATTGTCAGGTGTGTGTCCTCCAGAAGGCTGTCCACGAGAATGCCTGTTGGTGGCACTCCTATGAGACGGGTCCACCATGGCCTTGTGTACCAGCAATGAAGACGAGGCGCTGTGAGTGGATCTCTTTATTCATACCCCATACGCTTACAAATCCACTTTATTAGATTTGTCATTCTCATTATTATTATTATTAGTTGCAGTAACAGTAGCAGTAGTAGTAGTAATTTTAGTTGCAGTATTATTACTTATTCATGTTTTTTGTTATGTCTGTAAGGTCATGGCAGCTGGCTCTGCTGGAAGCAAAAAGAATCCCAGTTAGTATCTCTCTGCTGATGAAATGTGAAAAGGGTTCCTGCGAGATACAGTAGTTTTGAATCTGTTATGAAACAGTTAGTTATAATCAACTGTTAGCAATGTTACAAAAATAGTAGCAAATAACACACATGCTACTAAAGGACACCCGTGCAGTACATGCTAAAATGTATAGAATGAGTATATTATTCACCATGATGGCTGTCCTAACACTCATGGTTAATGATTAATGTAATGGTGCTTTCTACTCAGGTCTACACACGTGATCCCCATGATAATAATTATGTGTTTGTCCCGGTGGAGAGCCATAATGCAGTCTACATCAGCCCTGGCTACCCAGGCTGTGGATATGGAGGTAAGGTTTCATCCTTCCCACAGATACCAGCAACCAATTTCCACTTGTTGTATGTGTGTGAAAAGCAATAAAAATAATATCACTAAAAATATCATTTCTACTTTCATTGTTACTGTTGGTATTAAAATATCAAATAAGATAATATTAAGTCTGTTGTGATTGTTGAATCAGTAAATTCCCAAGAAAGGTAATGCTAAAAGACTGGTCTCTTCCTGTGTTAACACAGGTACCCGTCATATAGTGATCCTTGAGGACCCGTGTGATGGGATTGGGGAGCAGGTGGGATCGGGTCTGTTTGCAGGGATGGCCACCAGGGCGGCACTACGGTCATTTCTGTGGATGTCCCTCTGCTTCTGCTGAGGTGGCAGCTTCCACTGTGGGCTTAGCTCTGTTTGCCACAGGCCGAGACACAGCAAGGAAACACACAGGCCTGGAGCATGAGCTGCTTCAGGGTGTAGCACTAGCTTTAGCTCAGCTTCAGTGACTTTGGCCAGTTTGCCAAATATTTTTTCATCCTAGCTATAACACAGGGTCCCCTTCTCTTCTCCATCTACACAAGGACACTTGGCTCAGTGATAAATGCACATAGCTTCTCATATCAGTTATGCTGATGACACCCAACTCTTTTTCTCTTTCCCACCCTCCACCCCACAGGTTAGTGAGAGTATTTCGGCGCTCCTAGTGGATATCTCCACATGGATGTCCTCTCACCACCTAAAATTGAACCTTGACAAGATGGAGCTGCTCTTTATCCCGGCCAAGTCCTCCCCACTACGAAAGCTCTCCATCACTGTCCATGGGTCTGAAGTTACAGCGTCCCGCTCGGCGAGATACCTGTATGTCATCCTTGACGACAAACTGGACTTCAAGGATTACATCTCCTGTACAGCATGTTCCTGTTGTTTTCTTTTGTATAACATCAGCAGGATCCAACCGTTCTTGACTATGTACTCCACCCAGCTACTCGTCCAGGCCACGGTGCTCTCTCACTTGGACTATTGTAACTCCCTCCTCTCAGGCCTACCAGCCTGCAGCATACAGCCTCTTCAGTTAATCCAGAATGCAGCTGCTCGCCTGGTTTTAAACCTTGACCCTGGCCTATTCTGCAGCTACCGTCCAGCCCCTACCTACCTCCAGAACCTCATCCAGCCATGCATGCCAGCCAGACCACTCCGATGTGCAGCAACAGGACATCAGGCACTTCCATCACTGAGAGTTATGGGTTCTTGCGTCCTCTGCCCTCACTATGCGTTACGTGCACAGCTAAACAAATCTCTCCGAAAAAGTAGCCAAGACGAGAGATTTCTCCAGCTGTGATTTAATGGAGCGATTTCCTTTTTTGTGAAAGTGTAAAACAGTACAAAAATACAACACATTTCTTGTAAATACAATCTTTTGTTCCTAATTCCATATTTAGTGAAATACAAACTAAACCAAACATCTGAGTCTTGAGCTATCGTGGTTTACATTGGATGTACATACTACTTCACAACCAAAATAAGAGAATGCTACCAAATACCAATACTTAGCTTCAGTCCAGAAAATAATATACAGTTGTAAATAGATATGTAATTATTATAGCCGTGGAACTGCGATACACAAAATACTGTAAATATTGTACATAGCTTTACATGGAACTGCTAGCTCTCATGTAAACAGTAGCTTCATACAGCATTTTCCAAACACAGAGAACACATAACTAAAATAAATTAACATCTCCCTCAAATATACAAGTCCTACTCAAATTAACAACACAACATGACTAACATAACTTAAGTAGAGTATTTCTAACAGATTATGATTCTCAAAGGCTTACGGTGAGGTGGATGCAAGAGGATTTACAATAGCTGCATTCCCAATGAAATATCCTGACTAAACAGCTGACACAGCAGAAAACTATACAAACTTAAACAGGAATACCACCAGCAGGGGGCTCCAAACACAATAATACAGGAGGCAGAATACCGTGCATCCTGTCGACATCGTTTCTCCACATTAGCTCCTCAATGGTGGAACGAACTCCCTGTCCAACTACGGACTGTTAAATCATGACACTTCTTCAGACAATATCTGGCCTAAACACCCTACCCTCATTCAGAATGTGTTGTACACCTATTTTGTGTTATATATAACTATGTGTTTGAATTATGTATTAACTACTGTGCATCATTATAATGTAAATGTATTAGTATTTAGATTTATATTCATGTATTATGTTCATTAATTGTATAATACTAATATTATAATTTTATAATTGTATATATTTTACTTGGCTATGTACCATTCTTTCTGACTATGCTATAATGACTTAGATTTAGTGAATAGATTTGCTGTTGCATAACTGACAGATGCACTTTTCGACTTGTTGATGACTGTATTCAATCCTTGTACATTGCTTTGGATAAAAGCGTCTGCCAAAAGAATAAACGCAAATGTAAGACCTTTCTCTTTAGGCTTATTCCTCTTACTGCCCTTCTCTGTCTCTCCTCTCTTTCTGGTCCCAGGGGAAGATTGTTCCAAAGCCTAAGAGCTGTGACTGAGAAGGCATCATCTCGCTTTGTCTTCGTTTTACATGAAATGAGCAAAACCAAAGTGTTTTTCTTAGTATTTAATGATAAAAAGCATCCATGCACACTTGTCCGTTGGTTAAGATGTTTCTGCCTGTCCCTATATCTGATCCGCGAGCTGCATGGAAAAAAAAAAATGCAAAGAGAAACAGTAAAAGTCAGGTTCCTCGTCTTTGATGAGTGGAAATATAAGTATCTGTGAAAAGAAAGGAACTGTGGGGAAGCAGCATTCTGATTGGTTCATGACAAAATTATTCATACAATTTCATTTCTTTAAATGAAGTAGCTACCGTTAAGGCTTTTCTTAATGCTATGAAAACTCTGCAAAAGGGTTTACAGAAAACCTGCACCACAGAAACAGAAAAACACACGACACACACACACACTGTCAAACCACACGAAAGGACACACATATGCTACCTGCATCCGTTTGAGCTCGCTCTTCCTCTGCCACACTGACTCTTGGGAAATTGTTCTGGGGAATAACCAGGAAGTACACCGGTGCTTGGGGGCAGTTGTCTCGATGTGAGGCGTTGAATGGTGAAACTACACAGAGGTCAGTAGGTCCTTGATCTAAAGTGCTCTGAACACCAGGCAACATATCCTCCCAAGTCAGCAGGAATAGTTCGACCATGTTCAGGGTGGGGAAAGATGGAGAGAAAATCCAAGAAAATAGATAAAGATGAAAATGGCATTGAAACCTGGCTGTACTTATCAGAGACGCAAGGAGTGATGTATCTTGGTGTCCCCAAACATGAATTACCTCGATGTCGTGGGTTACATACCTTGGTGTCTCCGTAAATTACTTACTACCTCATACATCCAGAAGGAGAGAATCTGAAAAAAGACATATGTCCATTATTTCAGCTCCTTCCTTTTACACTGCTACAAAAAACTGGTTTAGAGATGGATAGGATTTGGAAGTCTCACCTGTTTGCATACAGCGCGGCACTTGTGAAACATCGGAAAAGTGTGCATGGATCTTCACATCTTACTCCTCCACAGAGACGCAGCAGCAGAAGCCGCGCCTCACAGTCTGCACGAAGCGGGTGCAGAACTTCTTCATGCCATTCTTCATCTTTTTGAGCTCTACAAAAGACCACAAATGGATTCCTTTAAATACCCGTATTCTGGAGATTCTTGTATTGAAGCACACTTATGCGTTACAAATGTTTACAGTGCACTTCCAACACTGTTCACTAGAAGGCAGTATGAGTGACTCACTCTGGACGAAGACCTTCACCCGCTTGACTCTCTTTGCGTCGCCTGCTGAAGTCTCATTGTCATTCAGGGAAGCCTGCAATCACACATGGCACAAGATATACACATAAAGGACTGCCTTTCTGGAAAACATTCCTGTGGTTCTCAATACTTCCTCAAAAACAGACATTTCTGCTGTAGCTTTTCATCAGTATTAGCTCTGCTCACCAACTACCGATTTCCAAAATCGCAGCCATAAATCTGTCTGTTTGGTGTGGTTAAAGTGCCACAATAAAGCCAAAGTGCATGGTATGTAGTACAATACTTACGGTATCCTGCTCTGCAGTGTTCTCCTCATCAAACAGGAAACGAATATCCTCCAGGTAATCATCAGTGTCCATCTAAAATAAAAAGCAAAGGTATTCAACTTTTTTCTGTAATGTATTCTGTAAGGAGTTTAAAATGGTTGATAATGTATCGATAAACATTTTCCCTTAGGGATTTTATTTGTTTAGCGTGGTATCATGCATGAGTGAAAGTGCAGTGTAACTTTTCAGCTGGTTTTAAGGTGTTTGACCAGACAGAACACATGGTGTGTAGTACAGTACTTACTGTATCCTGCTGTGCATCAAAGAGGAATCGAATGTCCTCCAGGTAATCCTCCATGTTGGCCTCTACAGCCTCATCAGCCATCTAAAATAAAAAGCAAAGTTATTCCATTTTTTGCTGTGAGGTAAGCTGTACTAAGTTTAAACATTAATTGATAAACATACTTTCATATGAATGAAAGTGCAGTGTAAAGTGTAATTTGGTTTATTGTGTTTGACAAGGCCAAGCACATGTATACTATTGAACTTACTGTATCCTGCTGTGCATCAAACAGGAATCGAATATCCTCCAGGTAGTCCATGGCATCTGCCATTTCTTCAAATCCTCCAAGAGGAAAATCTTACCTTGTTTCCTGAACAATGGCTTCATTTATACAGTTCCGGACTCCTGTTTCCACTGTGATGTCACTGTGGCGTCACGTGGCACTCAGGCGTGACGTGTTACTGGTCATCCAACTGAGGTCGGCTGGTAGATGCACGACCGAGTGAAGATCCTGTCGATGAGACAAATCTGTTCGACGTTTTTTTCTGTTATTCTCACCAGAATTGAACCACTTTGCAGTGAATTTACAAACATGACGCTATTGTGTTGTTTCCGAAATATCGGTACATAATATCATTATTTCAACATCATGTCCTAAGCTTGTGGAGTCCTGACTGGATGACTTGACTGAAGTTAGCAGATGCATGGATCAATGACACAGCACCTGCTAATTTAAATGCTTAATTCATTTATCTGATTTGAATGTCTAAAATTTCGAAATAGAATTATCGACGTCTAGTTTGTAAAAACAACGATGTCGTTTAATAATGTAAATGATTTCATCTTATGTATGAGGACGACTTCACCCGAGATTCTCTCAGGTTAAAAATGAAGCTACTCCAATCAGTGATGTTACAGTTTAAATTCTTTTTATTGCATACAAATGTTTCCAGTTGAAGTGGACTGTTGGGAAATGATTCTGGATAGGGATCTTATTTTTTACTGTTCCTTTTGAAAAAAAGGAAAGAAAACTAAACAATTTTTAAAAAATACCAAAATATGCATATCTCAGCATTAAGTCCTTATACATACCTCTAAAGTCCATGGGACGCCTAAACATTACAGAGCAGGTATCATGTTTCGTTGTTTATATAATTCATTTTAATCAGTGAAGTAATTTTGAGTGACACCCACCTAGCCTCCGGGTGTACTCCATTGTAGCAAGTGTGATTTCAAAATCCCACAAAAAAAAAACATGACCTAATCTGTCAGTCAACGACTGCAACAGCTCAGTAAACTGACAAAAACATTGGCTGAATAAACCTGGGATCCCGTGTTCCATCCCCTCATCCGTTGCCGGTGTGTAAACTGTTTTGCCCTGAGATACCAAAATCGCGACAGACTACGAGTCCACGTCCACATCTGGGGTATTTTATCAAAATGTTGGGGGTAATACCCAATAAAACTAGAACCGAGCCACACGCGGGATTACCGAGAGGAAAGTGAACCCACTGGACAAACCTGACGTGGTAGCGGTGGATGTTATCAGCATCAACGAATCAGGTAGGCATCCAGAAGCTACCGAGCACCTCGTAGTTGGCTAACAGGTAAAAGAACGTGGATCGAGACCTTTTGAACCAAATGTCTGTTGAATCCTGTGTGAAAAGACATTTAGCTAAGGTAGCAAGCTGGCTGGGTTCATCGCCAGCGAAAAGTGCAGTTATTGTGTTTGCGGTCTGTCTAACGTTACCAGTCAGCTAACCAACGTTAGCATCCTTCGCGTAGTTTATCCTTTCATGGCTACATATTTGAAAGTGGAACATCAACACGCATAAACTGGACTGAGGTTGATGAGGAGATGTGATATCCAGCCAGATAGAAATACTAAGGTAACCCCACCATGTCAACTTCACTCTGCCAAGGGAGAACATAGCTAGCCAGTGCATAATATATCAGTTAACGTTACCCGTAACTAAATTAACACAGACTCGTAGCTGTGGATATTTCATATTACATAAATCTTTCTGTGACCTCACCTTCCATACACGTTTGCCTAGAAATGGTCAGAGTTCTATAATTGGATCTAAATTGTCAAAATTGCCCAGCTGGTCTCGCTCTTTTCCCTGGCATATGTTTTTATGTCAGATACATACGGATAGTTGTATCTGAAATTGGCTTTCAGACCCTTTCCAGTTGCCCTTGCCCTCTGAAAGCCTCTGGATGTGCTTGTTCTCATTGTTACTCTGCAGTTAAATTTCCAGTTAAAGCAGGTCTTTTACTCAGGTAACTCACCTGGTACCTTGATGTTATACAGTCCAGTTAGTGTTGTTTTTTTTTTTTTTGTGTCTTTTGGGTAAGGGTTGCATTTTGTGTTCAGGAAGTAATTCTTTTGATCCTAATGGTTTGCTTACTGTTGTTTTCTTTATGGGTTTTTAGCTGTTTGTTTATTTTCTGAATTTAGTGTTTTCTTAAACGATGTACATTTCAACGGTTATTTTTACTGCTTGCATTTTTGCAATAACACATGCGCATTCACTTTGAAAGTGGGTCATAAAATGTGATCTTGGTGAAGAAGAACTGGATGCTTAAAGCTAACTGCTGCGCTAACTTCGATTGCCTGTATAGGTTCCATTGTGAAGCGGTGAAAGCTGAATTTATTCGACCTCCGGACGAACGGGAACTTTATCTGTTCCAAGCACGACAGCCGCAGCAACTGTGAGACGACACCGCGCCTGAAAGAGAAATATGTCACTGTGAAGTCTGGGCTGGAGTGTGCAGGTGAGAGGAGCAGAGCACCAACAGACCCGTGACCCGTGCTCATTTAGCAGCTTTTGTAAAACACTCATTTCTTTTAACGGTTAACGGTTCCATTTCACACGCTAAACGACCCTTGTGTGAGCATTGCTGTTTGTGTAAAGGAGGGTAAGCTCCTCAGTAATGCAGCATGCTGGGTGTTGTATTGTCAGGTGTGTGTCCTCCAGAAGGCTGTCCATGAGAATGCCTGCTGGTGGTGCTCCTATGAGACGGGTCCACCATGGCCTTGTGTGCCAGCAGTGAAGACGAGGCGCTGTGAGTGGATCTCTTTATTCATACACCATACACTTACACATCCACTTTATTTCTCATTATCATTATTATTAGTAGTAGCAGTAACAGTAATAGTAGCAGTTGTAGTCGTAATTTTAGTTGTAGTATTATTACTTATTCATGTTTTGTGTTTTGTCTGGAAGCTTGCTTTGATGGAAGCAAAAAGAGTCCCAGTTAGTATCTCTCTGCTGATGAAATGTGAAAAGGGTTCCTGTGAGATACAGTAGATTTGAATCTGTTATTAAACAGTTAAAGAGATATTATCAACTGTTACAAAAATAGTAGCAAATAACACACATATGACTAAAGGACACATGTGTAGTACTTACTAAAATGTATAGAATGAGTATATTATTCACCATGATGGCTGTCCTAACACTCATGATTAATGATTAATGTAATGTCTCTTTCTACTCAGGTCTACACATATGATCCCTATGATAATAAGCACCAGTTTGTCACGGTTGTCAGCCATAACACAGTCTACATCAGCCCTGGCTACCCATATGGATGTGGGTTTGGAGGTAAGGTTTCATCCTTCCCACAGATACCAGCAACTAATTTCCACTGAATGGTGTGAGGTACTTGCTGGGTGGTGATGGGTAATTATGGGTGGAGGATGTTTTATTTATTTAGGGTGGTGGGTGTGCGTTTATGGAAGGTGCTGTGTGTTTTATCTTTTATGTGGGTGAAAACCAATGAAAAGAATATCACTGAAAATAGAATTCCTACTTTTATTGCTAGTGTTGATATTAAAATATCAAATAACATTTTAAGTCTGTTGTGATTGTTGAATCAGTAATTTCCCAGGAAAGGTAATGCTAAATGACTGGTCTCTTCCTGTGTTAACACAGGTACCCATCATGTAGTGATCCTAAAGGACCCATGTGATGGGATTGGAGAGCAGGTGGCATTGCGGCTGTTTGCAGGAATGGCCACCAGGGCGGCGCTACGGTCATTTCTGTGGATGCCCTTCTGCTTCTGCTGTGGGCTTAGCTCTGAGGAGCTGTTTGCCACAGGCGGAGACACATCAAGGAAGCACACAGGCCTGGAGCATGAGCTACTTCAGGGTGTAGCACCAGGTTCAGCTCAGCTTCAGTTACTTTAACTGGTTATGGGAAGTATTTTTGCCTGCATCTGAGGTATAACAAATGTTATGGTCATAATATTTCCCATTCAAGTTACTATTGGTTAATTTTGTAATACTAAAAGTATGATTGTCTAAACACAGACTAAAATAAACAAAAGCAATGAATGACTTTGGGTAGCTAACTGAACTTTGTGTAAATTAAGATGTTTTAATACAACTGCATTATAAATTCAGTTTCCATCCTCTATTTCATAAATCAAAGGGTTGCAGTAGTGAAAATGCACAATGCAAGATGCAGTTATCCAATGACCAGAACAATGGCAGACTTACTGAAAATTATTTAATTCCATATTTATATGTACAGAATTACAAAGCTGAATGTGCTGTTATGTATGCTGTAAGGAGTTTAAAATCGTCAATAGTGTGGTATTATGCATGAGTGAAAGTGCAGTGTAAATTTTAAGCTGGTTTTAAAGTGTTTGACCAGACAGAGAACATGGTGTGTAGTTCAGTACTTACTGTATCCTGCTGTGCATCAAAGAGGAATCGAATGTTATTCAATTTTTCACTGTGAGATAAGCTGTACTGAGTTTAGACATGGTTTATAATGAATTGATAAACATACTTTCATAAGAATGAAAGTGCAGTGTAAAGTGTAAGCTGGTTTTATTGTGTTTGATGAGGTCAAGCACGTGAGTACTATGCCATTTCTTCAAATCCTCCAAGAGGAAAACGCACCTGTCTGTGCTGGGTTTAGAGTGGAGATCTAACATCTTGGTGTCCATGTGCCACCTGGAGTAGAGTCACACACACACACACTCACTCACTCACTCATACATTCTCCCTGTGACTCATATCCACTCTAGCTCACGCACTCACCCATAAAAAACTTGCAGTAACCCAAATGTACACACCCTCACGACACAAAGCTGCTACACAAAAACACTGATACAACTGCAAACACAGTAAAAAATTTTACACTTCCATCCACCTGAGTGGAAGAACATTAATACTGCCCACCCCAGCATGTGAGCCTGATCCCTGCTCATGAATCTGACCTGATCCCTGCTCATGAATCTGACCTGATCCGAGCTCATGAATCTGACCTGATCCCTGCTCATGAATCTGATCTGATCCCTGCTCATGAATCTGATCTGATCCCTGCTCATGAATCTGATCTGATCCCTGCTCATGAATCTGACCTGATCCCTGCTCATGAATCTGATCTGATCCCTGCTCATGAATCTGATCTGATCCCTGCTCATGAATCTGATCTGATCCCTGCTCATGAATCTGACCTGATCCCTGCTCATGCATCTGATCTGAACCCTGCTCATTAATCTGATCTGATCCCTGATCATTTTTGTGAAACACATGCAGCTGTTTAGAGTTGCACCATTCCTTATGATATATGATATGTAGAGGCTTGCAAATTTAGTCACATCACATGCAACATTTACCCAATTTTCAAACCAGTGACGTGATCAGACCAACTGATTGGTTTGCAAATGGAGGAAAATTTCCTGTAATGCAGCAAAGATTCCACAAGATGGCACTATAGTGCTAGGCAGCAGGAAAGTTGTTGCTGGTGAATGAGCTTCTGTTAATTCAGACTTATGAGTGGCTAAAATAACATTTTCTACCATACAGTCTGTAAACACTGGGATGCGATTGTGAAGCTTTGACTCCCTTGAAATAAAGTGCACCTTGAAATGGATTCCTGACGATAGTGGTGATGTTTCAGCTCCAAATGACAACCATCAAAAACACACCCATAACAGTCCGAGTGTAGGTCTGGGGTTGCAATGCTTTCAACTGCACAGGGCTGTAGTTTCATTTCTGTCCACTAGAGGTCAGCAATATACAGTATGTGGAGAAACATTTTTGGTCTTTTTCATTCAGTTTTTCAATGGACTGGTTACATTTATAGCCATTAAACTGAAACTGTCTCTATGCCAGCTGAGTGCTATGATAAGTTTTCCACCCCTGTACATACATGTGTACGACAGACTTACTTAAAGAACAGAGGTATGGTGCTGATGAGCCATTCTGCTGTAGACCACTGATCTGTGATGAATTGCTAACTTCACTGCTTTCCCCTTCCTGAACCACTCTCCCCCTCTACCTCCATCTTCAGTAAAATGATTAAAAATGTAACCCCCTTTCTCTCCACAGGCACTTTGAAACTATTGGCTTCTTAATGTTTGTTTGTTACAGCACCCCACTGATGCAGTGATTATCTCCCTAACTCT
Organism: Albula glossodonta; assembly: GCA_019788955.1. Classification (NCBI taxonomy): domain Eukaryota; kingdom Metazoa; phylum Chordata; class Actinopteri; order Albuliformes; family Albulidae; genus Albula; species Albula glossodonta. The sequence goes on along the minus strand of JAFBMS010000652.1, from coordinate 21,158 downwards.
TGGATTTGATGCCGCTGGGTTTCTGTTGAATAAATGCACTTCCTTTTAGTCACCTTGCATGAAAAGCATCTCCTCACAATAATGTAACTATGACATATAGTCAGAACACTCTTACAGTAGGCTATAGTTCAACACTTACGTTATGGGTATTAAATCAGCGTAAAAATCGAATGGAATAGAAAGCGTGGAATGGAGAACAGTTCAGCATAAATACGATTTTAATGATATCCAATTTTGCTCGTCATTAACGTCTAAGGTAAGGAAAAGTAAACTCTTTCTATGTCCAATGTTACAACTGCAGGTGAACCTCAGTAGCTAGGATATATGTATTATGGAATGTGCTAAAGTTAGTGTACAGGACTAAACCTATATTATGTATATACAAAATACATAATCAATTTATAATTATATATGTAATTATAAACATCCACAAAATACAGGATTGAAATACTAATTTAATATAATTATATTATTATATAATATAATGCTAATTTAACTTCTATTACCAGGGACAGTATCTTCCCATTCTGGTTTCACTGTGAGGGTAGCATGCCGTACCCTGTAACCGTTCACAGCCTGTCAGATGGAATACGTTTATGTGTGTTTATGCTGGTCTCATGAAGGAGCTGTTTAGTTCTGATGTAGGATCAGTTACCTCATTCAGGTATCCTCTCACATGCATTATACCTTGATCAATCACCCTTGATTTCTCAAAAAAAACTTGAATGCATTGTGTATTCCCTTATTTGTATGTCTGTGTGTTCATCACATCACTGTTTTTTGTCATGCATATTATTATAGAAGCATTACAGTGATATTTTTCTTTGTTCTCTAAAACTCTGTTAAATACCAGTGATCTACTGGTTGCCACTAAAAAGGGCTGTTAGCTGTAAGTGCTCATTTGTCTGTTATCAATTCAAATGAGCCAAAAGTTGATAGTGCTGCACATAAATAAATGGGGTTGTCTCTTTCTGGTTTATGCAAATGTAAAACAATGTATGTTATGGGGTAGCCTTTTATTGACCTTTACAATTTATATCTTCTAACTCCTGAGTGCACGGCACACAAACACACTGAGGTCTGTTTCACACATGCAGACAGAAGCTAAATGCATCTCTTTAATTTTTAATCTTAAGGCTTGTTTGGCTGTCTGTGTTGTTCTCCTTTACTTTGAATGTTCACATTGTGCAGGTGTATACTGTATGTATATGCTATATATTTAATGTGTATACAACATATATTACTTTATTTCATGAAATTAATAAAGCCGTTTTCCATTTTAAGCTCATTTGAAATGAATGTAAAAAAACTTGCTGACTGTGTAACAGCGTGTTTTATCTTCACTTACTCCAACCTTATGTCACGGCCAAACCCAGTGTATGAAGCATTGATATAGGAAAAAATAAATGTAATGAGTACATGGATTTCCATCCTGACTGAAATCTAATGTTGTTTATTGCAGGGAAACTTAGGTATACTCTATATGGTTTAACAGAATAATTATCTGTCTTCACTTGTGATCCCAACAATGGGAAGCAGTCTCAGCAGAAGATAAAGACAAAATATAAAAACATAACAAAAAAGTGCTTGAAAAGTGCTATAATTTCCTTGTCCATGCTCTTTGGACTTGCATGATTTAATAAAATGAATAATTTATTAAAGGTAATAACAATGGTTATTATATTGTGTTAGTCAAGGTCAGCTAAAGATCATGGAAATAAAAATGATAATACTTTGCAATATAATTTTATTCACAATTTCCCACATAACAAACACTTCCAGAATTTATTTCCAGTTCCAGTCACACCTTGTGAATTGCTGAGCAGGCTGTATTTTACTGAGATTCTCTGCATCCCTCTCTTACTCTGTTCTGATCCTCCCACACTCTCCTGCTGAGCCCTGTGGGTTTTTCCAGGACCGGTGACGCCCTGAGTCCTCGAGCTCTGATTGGTCAATATGTTGTATTCACATGTGCTCAGATATTCTATCTTCGACTTACCCTGCCATGAAGCAGGTTAGGCATAGAGTGTATGTCACCATAGTGAAGTACCCAGCTAAAAAGTGCCAAATTCAAGACAAGAGTAGCTTTAAGTTAAACCTAGAGTTAGCTCACTGAGGTAGTTGTCCTGCATTGTAGTATACCTTACAAACTTGTACGTCTTGCAAATTTAAGCTACATTTGAAAACAACATTTAAAAGGTAAGCAAATGTTTTTTTTTTCTTCAAATGAAACCTTGGTGGTCTTATACAACAAAAAGTTAACACAGTTGTGTGTTTGCTCATGTTGAGTAAATGTGTCAAAGCTTCATACGTGTTGCTGAGCTTGGCAAACTACACGTGACAGCAAGACCCTGGGTCTGCCTGATGCATGTAGGGAAAGCCAGAGTCAGCTGATCAGCAGGGTCCAATCAGCACAGCAGACACGTTCAGGCTGAAAAGGTGAACTCCTCCAATCAAACACGCATTACTCCCAGTGCACTGAGAGATACCCAGCCATACAGGATCTGGGTGGTGTCTGAGAAGCAGTGTCTTCATCCCGCTCTGATGTCATAATGTTTATGCTGACACTATTAACTGTCAGCATCATTTCCACACTTAGCTGACATTTGTTTGGCATCTTTTTAAGCGGATATATGGTGTCTCGTGGTACCTGCCCTCGTGGCATAACAAAGAATGTGTCTTACAAATCAATTTTTTTTTACAATATTACATGTAAATCATTCTCCTCTGCTCAGCTGGACCACTGCTTATCAGAAACTCTCCCCATTTGTAAACCATGAGAGCACGTACCATTCAGTGCCTGGAGAACACAGAGCACACCCATCTGACACCTTATGCTGAAAGATAAAGCATTAATAAGAGCATAAAGTTGGAATATAAAATTCTGTGAGACGCAAACAAACGCGTACAATTATATCTTCTGGAAATGTAGCTGTGCAACTTATACATCCTCAAAAATGGCTCACTTCTGGGAAGTGATGTCAGAGATCAACCGTGAAGTTAAGCAGAGCTGTGCTGTACACTGCAGCTTGATGAGAACAATAATGAGAGCTCACTCACAAAAAAAAAAACCTCCATTTGATAGAGAGAGAATTTTGATTTGATACAGAAAATAAATGATGTCACAGTTAACGGGGTTCAATGTATTTCATTTTTTATTTTCAAAATGAATTACATGACCCCTCTCCCACAGTAGAGTCTATAGAAGGTGGGGGGGGGTGTTGAGTTATAAAGGTTGAGATTCTCTGCTCTAGAAGATGAACTTTAGATGAAATAGAATGAACTTTTAAAACATAAACTAAATAAACTGAGGACTTAATGTAACTTTTAAAGTGCATAACTGTTCTTGCTGTAGGGACTCTCTTTGTGAACCCTGGGGACATTTTTACTTAAAGAGGAAAAAACAAAACAAAAAAAAAAACAATTACAACACTTGTAAACTTATTTATCTGCTTATTAAAATACGAAAAAAGAGAGTGGAAAACATTACTCCTTCCCTCACCAGTCTTGGGTTCATCAGAAACTGTTGTGTTTTTCTTGTCTGTGGAGTAGTTCAGATTTAAACAGTCCACAGATTTCCCTCTCTTCCTCACTGAATTACTTCTTTTCCCAAGTGTACTTCTTGTTACTCCTTGCAGCACTGAGTAACTCTGAGTCTTTGAATCAATCATGACATAATGTCCCATACCGTATCAGTCTCAGGAGATGACTGGGGTATGAAGAACTGTGACACTGACGCTTGGGTCTTCTGCGTTCTTATGTGCCTGCAGCGTTGCTCTCCTAATGCATGCTGTTTGATGTCAGACAGTCCACCGTGCGACACTGAAAACACTCGCCGACACATTTTACAATTTGCCGTGTAATCATCTCCACTGACACTGTCCAGCCAAGGATGTGTCTCTTCCCACTCACGTCTGTACTTTTGCAAGCGTTTTCGCTTTTGAGGACGTGGTGGAGTGGACAATTTTAAAAGGCCTGGGTATTGTGAGCAGCGAAGGTGTGTGGTGTCTGTCTCTAGGCAACCGTGATAGCAACACACGCAGGCAGCCAGGCACAGACACACAGAGGACCGGAGCGGGGGGGTCCTGCGTAGATCCCGCTACGACAATTTTGCTGGCCTTAGTATTTCCAGTTGGTTAAATACGGGACGCAAAATTTAATTGTCAATTAAAGGACGATTCCGTATTTTACGGTACGGGTGGCAACCCTACTGGTTTCCCTTGAAAATCTATGTAATCATAGTGGGGTTTCTTTATAAAATAAAAGATAAATGAATAAAAATAAAGTCCATTAATGCATTCATGGGTTATTGTGTACCCTTCATGCTGCCTTTTATTGTTATCTTCTTCAGGCAGCAGTTTGTGTAATATTCAATAATCAGAAAGAAGATACAGTGTATGTATGATGGATTTCAGAATGTTGCATTTAGAATTTTAAAATGAGTAACAACAATAGCAAAAAATGATGTTAGAAATGTGTTGTTTATCTGTATTTGGTATATATACTGTAATAAGTTTTCTTATTCTCTAGTCCCCAAAAAAATAACAGTGATCCACTTGTTACGGAGGCCGTTAGCTGTAAACGGTAATTTGTCTATTATTAATTCAAATGAGCCAACAGTCCTGCACATAAACTAATGGGATTATCGCTTTGTGGTATGTGGAGATGTGAGTACTCTTTCTAGATAGTTGTGTGTGTGCATGAAAAATGCCTTATAAATTGTTTTATTGCTGTCAGTGAGTTGGATGTTAGCTGCAGGCTCATTTTGTCATTCTCCTCCACAGCCTACTACCAACCCACCTCTTCAGATGACACCTCACACCAAAGGTTATACAAAAACCCTCCCTGATCTCATCGCTAAAATCCTCCGTTGTTTTGCATGTTCTCACTCCCTCTCCATTTGGCAAGACCTGTGGTGCCCAGGACTGTTTTAGCCAAACTGGGGTACACTTACAGTGAGGTTCTGTTTAAGAAAAGCTATGTGAACTCTTTAGGTTCAAAAGCATTGACTAAATGCTAAATTCTATTTGTAATGACACACTGATATATCCGTTCATTGGTACATTGCTTCAGGAAATGCTTGTGAGCAATTGGAAAAAACTGAAGAAGAATGGACCAACAAATGTGTCTTTATAATGCCATCGTTCAGAAATGCTCACCTGTCTACTTTGATCTGAAATAGTCGCTATCATAAAAGAGTACACTAAACATTCAACGCATCCTATCGTAAAGAATTTAAGGCCAGAGAGAACATCCAGAAGAAAAGGAAGGATAACAAAAGACATTAAAATTAAAACTGGCATGCCCAGGCAGGCAACTTACGTTCTGTTTCAGCTGAAAAAGAGAGGGAGTTTAGTATATTGCTTTAATAAAGTTCTGCAAGTTTCTTTGAAAATCAGACATTGTAATAGTTTTTACCTTGAGAGAACAATATGCCAATATTGATATACAGCTAGGTATTGTGAATGTAAGACCTCAGTGTGTGTCTGTGTGAGCTCAGTTTATAGCAGTGTGTTTAATCTAATAGGGGTTATCTATGAGGTATTGTGAATGTAAGACCTCAGTGTGTGTCTGCGTGACCTCAGTTTATAGCAGTGTGTTTAATCTAATAGGGGCTGGGGATCTATGAGGTATTGTGAATGTAAGACCTCAGTGTGTGTCTGTGTGAGCTCAGTTTATAGCAGTGTGTTTAATCTAATAGGGGTTGGGGATCTATGAGGTATTGTGAATGTAAGACCTCAGTGTGTGTCTGTGTGGGCTCAGTTTATAGCAGTGTGTTTAATCTAATAGGGGTAGGGGATCTATGAGGTATTGTGAATGTAAGACCTCAGTGTGTGTCTGTGTGGGCTCAGTTTATAGCAGTGTGTTTAATGTAATAGGAGTTATCTCTGTGGTGATGAGAATGTAAGACCTCTGTGTGAGACAGCACTTGTTTCAGTGTAATGTCTCCCTTTGTTGTACCACAGCACTCTACAGGATTGTGTAAAGGTATGAAAGACTATATTTGTGTGTTAATAGGTATTCATGTACACACTTTGTCCTTCAGTCTACTGCAGGGGAACAGTTATCATATAAAAACAGTTTGAAATAAAAAATACTTGAATAAAGAGAGCATTTATTTAACAAAAATATGATACAGACATATATCATAATTAAAATAACTGAATTTACAGAACAATTTGTTGATAAGATCTTTCAAAAGAAACAAAGGACAATGTACACATCATTGCTAAATAATCATGATCAAAATTCAAATGTCCTTTCACCATTTCAACAAATTCATGACAACAAAACAGGGCATGAAGAACACAGAGGGGTAAAACTACAGACATAATCAGAGTAACAACAAAGCAGAGGGGTAAAACTACAGACATAATCAGAGTAACAACAAAGCAGAGGGGTAAAACTACAGATATAATCAGAGTAACAACAAAGCAGAGGGGTAAAACTACAGACATAATCAGAGCAACAACAAAGCAGAGGGGTAACACTACAGACATAATCAGAGTAACAACAAAGCAGAGGGGTAAAACTACAGACATAATCAGAGTAACAACAAAGCAGAGGGGTAACACTACAGACATAATCAGAGTAACAACAAAGCAGAGGGGTAAAACTACAGACATAATCAGAGTAACAACAAAGCAGAGGGGTAACACTACAGACATAATCAGAGTAACAACAAAGCAGAGGGGTAAAACTACAGACATAATCAGAGTAACAACAAAGCAGAGGGGTAAAACTACAGACATAATCAGAGTAACAACAAAGCAGAGGGGTAAAACTACAGACATAATCAGAGTAACAACAAAGCAGAGGGGTAACACTACAGACATAATCAGAGTAACAACAAAGCAGAGGGGTAAAGCTACAGACATAATCAGAGTAACAACAAAGCAGAGGGGTAAAACTACAGTCATAATCAGAGTAACAACAAAGCAGAGGGGTAAAGCTACAGACATAATCAGAGTAACAACAAAGCAGAGGGGTAAAACTACAGAGGGCAGCAGGAATACAATAATACACAATATCACACAGTGTGGCAGACAAAACAGAGGTTGAGAATATCAGGCTAATAATGAGGACTTTATACTGTTTCAAGCATATGCATAGGCCTTAGCAGAAGACAAATGGCGCCATCATCTGGATGGTCAGGGAACAGCAGCATTCATGTTTAAAATGTTTTTAAAGAATTTTTCCTGGTTTGGAATCGAAAATAAATGTGAAAGTTTATTAAAAAGGTATATGAGCTACAATCACTATTTCACCTGCATCTGAAAATCTTTTTTCCTTTTCATAAAATGTATATGGTGTATGTAGGACTGAAGAACGGAAGATAATGCCTCTCCACATGAATGTCTTTTTGCAATAATAATGCTGATCAGAATATTATTACATGATTCTTAATACAATGTGAGTATTTATACAATATCAAATCATCCTGACCTTTGACTCAATGAGACTGTACCTGTTAAAATGTAAAATACAAGATTATTTCCATGTTGAGTAGTAATTTGTTTAATGTGTTCTGAACTCTGATAAGGTTGATGTTGATAATATAAATATAAGTATATAAAGAGAGGTCCTGTGAAAGTTCACTCCATCTCTCTGCTCTTCAGGAAGCAGGTAAGAAAATACCATCCCTCCCTCTCTCTCTCTCCCTCTCTCTCTCTCTTTTCACACAGACTAAAGACACTCTGCTTTCGGAATAGAGTAATGTAAGGGTACAGACACTCTGCTTTGGGAATAGAGTAATGTAAGGGTACAGACACTCTGCTTTGCAAATAGAGTAATGTAAGGGTACAGACACTCTGCTTTGCAAATAGAGTAATGTAAGGGTACAGACACTCTGCTTTGGGATTGGGGTAATGTAAGGGTACAGACACTGCTTTAGGAATAGAGTAATGTAAGGGTACAGACACTCTGCTTTGGGAATAGAGTAATGTAAGTGTACAGACACTCTGCTTTGGGAATAGAGTAATGTAAGAGTACAGACACTCTGCTTTGGGAATAGAGTAATGTAAGGGTACAGACACTCTGCTTTGCAAATAGAGTAATGTAAGGGTACAGACACTCTGCTTTGCAAATAGAGTAATGTAAGGGTACAGACACTCTGCTTTGGGATTGGGGTAATGTAAGGGTACAGACACTGCTTTAGGAATAGAGTAATGTAAGGGTACAGACACTCTGCTTTGGGAATAGAGTAATGTAAGGGTACAGACACTCTGCTTTGGGAATAGAGTAATGTAAGAGTACAGACACTCTGCTTTGGGAATAGAGTAATGTAAGGGTACAGACACTCTGCTTTGGGAATAGAGTAATGTAAGGGTACAGACACTCTGCTTTGGGAATAGAGTAATGTAAGGGTACAGACACTCTGCTTTGGGAATAGAGTAATGTAAGGGTACAGACACTCTGCTTTGGGAATAGAGTAATGTAAGGGTACAGACACTCTGCTTTGGGAATAGAGTAATGTAAGGGTACAGACACTCTGCTTTGGGAATAGAGTAATGTAAGGGTACAGACACTCTGCTTTGGGAATAGAGTAATGTAAGGGTACAGACACTCTGCTTTGGGAATAGAGTAATGTAAGGGTACAGACACTCTGCTTTGGGAATAGAGTAATGTAAGGGTACAGACACTCTGCTTTGGGAATAGAGTAATGTAAGGGTACAGACACTCTGCTTTGGGAATAGAGTAATGTAAGGGTACAGACACTCTGCTTTGGGAATAGAGTAATGTAAGAGTACAGACACTCTGCTTTGGGAATAGCGTAATGTAAGAGTACAGACACTCTGCTTTGGGAATAGCGTAATGTAAGAGTACAGACACTCTGCTTTTGGAATAGAGTAATGTAAGGGTACAGACACTCTGCTTTGGGAATACAGTAATGTAAGAGTACAGACACTCTGCTTTGGGAATAGGGTAATGTAAGGGTACAGACACTCCGCTTTGGGAATACAGTAATGTAAGGGTACAGACACTCCGCTTTGGGAATAGAGTAATGTAAGGGTACAGACACTCTGCTTTGGGAATAGAGTAATGTAAGGGTACAGACACTCTGCTTTGGGAATAGAGTAATGTAAGGGTACAGACACTCTGCTTTGGGAATAGAGTAATGTAAGGGTACAGACACTCTGCTTTGGGAACAGAGTAATGTAAGGGTACAGACACTCTGCTTTGGGAATAGCGTAATGTAAGAGTACAGACACTCTGCTTTGGGAATAGCGTAATGTAAGAGTACAGACACTCTGCTTTGGGAATAGAGTAAGGTAAGGGTGCAGACACTCTGCTTTGGGAATAGAGTAATGTAAGGGTACAGACACTCTGCTTTGGGAATAGCGTAATGTAAGAGTACAGACACTCTGCTTTGGGAATAGCGTAATGTAAGAGTACAGACACTCTGCTTTGGGACTAGAGTAATGTAAGAGTACAGACACTCTGCTTTGGGAATAGCGTAATGTAAGAGTACAGACACTCTGCTTTTGGAATAGAGTAATGTAAGGGTACAGACACTCTGCTTTAGGAATAGAGTAGTGTGAAACTAATATAGGCATAGGGATTCATAAGAAACTGATCTACAGTGCCTATAAAAAGCAATTTATATGGATTTTTATTTGGATTTTATGTAATGGACCTACACAAAGAAGTCCAGATTGGTGAAGTGAAATGAAAAAAAAAAACTTGTTTAAAAAAATTCTAAAAAATAAAAAACTGAAAAGTGGTGTGTGCATATGTATTCACCCCCTTTGCTATAAGAGCTAAAATTGGCTCAGGGCCAAATGTTTTCAGAACAATTAATGTCATATGTTGCCTGGATTCAATATGGGCCAAATAGAGCACTTTCCCTTACCAAATTGTTTTATCTCTTATGTTGTTCCATACACAAAGTGATACCAGTTTTTTTTTCATTTCACTTCACCAGTTTGGAATATTTTGTGTAGGTCCATTACATAATATCCAAATAAAAATCCATGTAAATTACAGGTTGTAATGCAACAAAATATGAAAAACACCAAGGGGAGTGAATACATTTTATAGGCACTGTAGGAATAGGGTACTGTACACTCTGTATAGGGTTAGGTGCTGTAAGGAGAACTCTGGGACCGTGAATTTCAAGGTAATTTAGGGTTGTGATGTACAGCGGTAGAACTGCAGCAGGAATTTAGCTTTGCAAAATGTGTCCATTGGTGCAATAAAAGATACTACTGAGAAGCTAATGTGACATTTGTGTCATTTTCTGGGTCCAGCAAACCTGAAAGTCTCTGACTGAAAGCAGAAACAGCCAATCAGTGAGGGGGAACTGCAGGGCATCATCACAGCTCTATGTCTTCATCTGTTCAATTTGATTAATTGACTAATTAATGACTCGATACATTTGATTGAAGCTCAATTTTTTACATTGCAAAAAAGTTGACAATGTTAAAAACGGAACACTGACAAAAGCCCATCACTGAAAATGTATTAATTTGATTGCCACCTAAAAACATACACTGCTTTCAGAGAGTGAAGACTTTTTCAACACTTTTTTGTATTAAAGACTCAATCTAAAATTACTTCTTTGCCATCAATCTACAGATCATGCAGTATAATTAAAAAGTCAAAACATGTTAAAGATTTTGTAAATGTGGAACAATCTTGCTGTAAATGGGATATTCCAGGTTATTTGTTTTTAATACATTTGCTGACATTTTCAACATGTTTTCACTGTTTAAATTTTTAAGTTGTTTGTGTCTCCAAAAAGGCCATGTGAAACAGTGGCATTTGAAACACTTGTAATATAATCAGTCATATTTGTTTTTGATTTAAATAAGTACAGCTCAATCACAATTCATGTTCTCCTCCAAATAACTAGGTTTTTAAACATCAGGTTAGTGTGTGCATGTGTGCTTGTAAGTGCGGCCGCATTTCCTTAAGGTATGTACCATCCTGGGTGGGGTTCAGGGTGCTTAAATAGGGAACTGATCAGGCTATTAAGTTTCAGGTGAACTCATTTGGTACTCAGGCACTTGTGAAGTTGGTATGGGTCCCCTTTGTGGAAAAGTTGTGAAAATATTGTATCAAGAATATTTTCATATCAAGAGGGGCTGTTCTCTGAGCTTACCACAGAGGCTCAAAACACAAGGCATGATTTAAAGAAACCAGGAGATATACTAAATAATTGTTCAGAGTATTAGCTAAAATCATTTAATTGCACTGCATAAAAGATAAGCGAATTTACATTGCAAAATGAAAGGAAACATAACCATCTTTTACATTTATGGAAAGGTTCATTGGTGTTTCAAAACCCACATTTTAATCAAAATTGTATCTATTTTTAAATTAATTGAGAAAGTTGCTGGGTTTTTCCAGGTCTCCAAATGGTAGCAGGCTACTTGTATTTGCTTATACAACCTGATTCATACTGTGCTAAAGTGTTTTGAAGCCACATGTGTGGTAGAAACTAAGCTGCTACCAGGTCTGGTGACACTTTAAAGCAAGTTTAGTGTTTCAAATTTGTACAGAATCTTGTATGACATAAGATAAGCTGTAAAATAAATTACTTGTATATTTAAAAGCAGAACAATCATCCAGCCTCAGTATTTTAACACTGACAGTATTTAACACTGTTTTCAGGATAAAATTTGACTGCTTACTTCTCCTGTTACCCCACAAATTCTAGAGATGTCATAGATGTATAAATCCGTTAAAAAGCATAAAACTCATCACACTCTCTCAGAATTTTAAAGGCAGTGCATGCTAGGCCAGAAGTGTATTTGGAGTCAATGTTTTAGTATTTTCCCATCATGTTTTGTATTTTAGTTAATTTATGTAGAACATATAATAATTATGTACTATGCATTTTAGGTTACAGTGGATGAAAATGTGAAAGCTTGGAGTATATAATAGTTTGGAGTATATAATAACAAATAATTATTTGTTAAATGTGATTTTTTTCCTCACAGACTTCGCTTCAACATGGCAGACAAACATCTGTGGGTTGCTGTTCTGCTCATATGTTCACCTGCTGGAACAGCTGCATCTGGGAAAGTGGGTAATTAAAGTTTTTAATGTTTAATACAGGGGGTCCTCGACTTACAAACAAGTTTTTCGACAAAAGTTGGAATTTATACCTAAATTATACCTAAATTAACACCTTAAGTCACTCACACTGTACACACAACACATGAAGGACATATAAAATACAGTAATTAAATGAAACAATAACAAAAAAAAGAGAGAACAATTTCTTATCTTTATTTCTGTGGTCGTAATTACGAACCAAACTGCTTAGGTCGAAACTAGGTTTTTTAAGTAATTTATGGGAGTGCGTCGTAACCACGAAATGATGTAACTCTAGACCGTCGTAACCCGAGGACCTCCTGGTATTCTTATTGTTTCACAGATTTTCATATGATTTTCATTGTTCAATAATAGGGCAGTCTGAAGAGCTGTTTATTTTTAAAAATATATTTTCTAAATTATTAAAAAGTAGCTTCCAAAAGAGGATGAAAAAGAATGAAAAGAACCAAAAAATCCTGGGGTCTTGTGGGGAAATGGATGAGGTGTGGTGCAGTCATGAATAAAGTAACAGCGTATATGCATGAGCTTTTACCTGACAGCATTACTGCACTTCAGACAACTCAGTGCCGACCAGGGTAAGTTTATGTCATGGCATGAGATATACACACCCCTCTGACTTTGCTTGCTAGCTTCATAAGAGAGTTAATGTTAATTCACGTCAGTAAAAGTGCCAAACACAACAAAGCAGGTGCTCAGAACTGTAGAACACATTATCTTGCTGTTTATGATGATTTATATGGCTTACTATATGATGTAACAACAATCTGTTTCATTGTCTAGTTAAGTACTCCTGTATATAACTGTCAAATGATTTTTTAATCAACTTTTAGCCCAACTAACCAGCTGTTATTTAGCTAGCTAATATGCAGTCATAGCCCAGCTACCTTACATATCCAGGGTGGATAAACACAGAAAATGATCTCTTGAACAATACAAAAAGATACTGTCCTCATGAATCTCTTTTATGCAAGGCTGGTAAACTGTTTTTCACTTTGTCAGCTGGGCTATGGAAACTTGAGCTAGTTAGCAATCTACCCAGGTGATATTTGGTTACATTAGCTAGCTAACAAAAGTGAGAGTGCTACATTTGATCCGGGGTGATAGTACGATGAGCTCTAATAGATGACATGTCATCCGTTGCCATAACAATGCTGGTGTGGGTATTTGTTTTAGTCTTCCTCATAAAACAAAAACGTGAGGAATTCTTTGCTACTCCTCACAACAGGTGGCGCCACTTATGTGGAGAAAATTCTAGAACATATTCTACTGATCATGGTGTAATTAAAAGAAATGAGTCTCAATTATGGGTCTCATAAAATATATCAGTCTCTAACTACAGCTATAAATATGCAATATCAACTATTAATTAATTATAATCAAAATTACAATATTAACACCTAATCATAATGAAATCACAAAAGTTTATTGAACACATGTACTAATGGCAAAGCACGTCATTACAGTCATAAACAAATTATGTGTGTGATGTGAGTGTGTGTGTGTGTGCATGTGTGTATGCTGAGTGTATGTGTATGTACTCGTAAGCGTATATGGGGGTCGACACGTTCTCCTGTGTTGGGGATCGTGAGTGTGGGTGCGATGCACTCGTGTTTACAGAGGACAAAGTGGGAGGGAGGGAGTGGGAGTTTTGAACTTAGCTGAAAGTAAGAGTGGTTGGAAAAAATGGTGCATGCGGTGTACTGTTCCAATTTTCGATTTATCTCCTCCTTTTCTCCATTCATTTTTCCCCAGTTGGCCTAACAACTGTGGAAAGATGTGACATGGTTTTTGTTAGTCTAATGCACAATCAGTATGAGTTGCATAAATGATTGCATTGCTCCACCATTGTGCCTGACCACACCTCACCTGAAAATCGAAACGGCCACGTAATGTGTGCATCCATTAACTAAAAGTATAACTTTAACCAGTCACTCATCACACACCCCCACATGGACACAGACATAGACACTTGTGCTACACCCACAATGTATGTATGAACTAACCAGGGCTTGAGTTGAGGGGCTGCAGGGGGATGCCATCCTCCTTGAAAAAAATCTTGCCCACAACCATCCCCCTTGTTATATTGTCTTCTCCTCTCCCATCCCATTTTCTTTAATGTAATTAACTATTCCATTTATTGCATCATTGTGAAAAGACAAAACCTCAGCGATATTTAAATGTAAATATTTTGTTATTTGCGCTCCAGTTTGTGTTGTTTTGTATCCTCCATACCTTTGTGGCTTTTATTGCTTATTGCTTATTTGATTTAAACATGGATTATTGTCAAACAATATTCAGTGCAATGTGTCACAGCATTCATAGCATACGCTAATTTCCAATGCTTGTCGATGCTTTCAAACACACATACACTGCACAAAATTCATGTAATCATAAAATACATGTGATTGCGCCTATGAGCCATATTCTCTACAACAAGACTTACAATACTTTGACACCATTATGTCATTTTGTGTGGCTACTGTGTAGTCCACAATGAAGCATATGGTGTGTAGGGTTAGCACTGTAGCCAAACTCACTATTTGTTGAGTAGCAGCATGTTTTATAGTGTAGTGCATACACCATTCTATCGGCTCGTGTGCCTCTCACCTCTCTCTTATGCCTGCAGTAACACAGCACAGCCATAAGGAAATGTTTGTACATCAATTTAAGAGCATGCAGACTGTAGAGCTGAGCTATTTTCCACATTAAAATAAAGGTTTATATATATACTATCTTTTGTCATTAATTTTTATTTATGCATGTTTTATGTATGAAGCTCTGACAGTTCTGTAGTACTTGTATATAAAAACCAACCCCAAGCTCAAGCTCAGCCCCCCAAAACCACATCTATGCATGTGTTTCGCTTGGAGTCAAGTCTTCAAGGGAATGGTCTGCGTGATGATGATTTTAAAACTCTGTTTTAGAAATGATAAGTTATTAAAATGCAAGTTTTTAAAAATATGCTGACATCTGGGAAAGGGTAGGAGGGAAGGTGATGTAACATTTTCCCAATTACAGCTGCTGAAGTTCTAAATCGTAGTTTTACAATTCTGAAATAATTTACAAAAAATATTGAATATCTGCTCCAATGGTTACAGTGTTAAAGATAAATGTATCACTGAAGTGTTTTACAGATTTGTTATTACATACAGAAGTTTGCCAGGTCAGCCGCTGAAGTGTTCAAGTCCAGGCTTGACACAGTGCTGCATACTCTGTAGACTGTCAGTAAATGATGAGCCTAGCGTGGCTGAATGGCCTGTTCTGGTATTCTTACATTCTTATAGTTGTGTGTGAACAGCATCATCACTTGCAAGCTAAAAGTTTGGTGGGATTTCCTTTTGTTCCACTCATAGGGTGCAGACACCAAGCTGAGAATGGAAATGGCCTTCGATGCGTTGGATGACCAATATGATGAATGTGAAAGTGAAATGGAAAAGCTGGTGGAAGAAAAAATTCCTGATGACTTGAAAAAAGTGTGGGATCAAGAAGCAAAAGAAACAAACACTGGGGACACAGAACTGTCCAAGAATCACAAAACTGCTATTCTTGTCTACAAAACGATGAAAAAAGAGTTCAACAAGGCAACAGTGATGGGAGGGATGGACTACAATACATTTCCTTATAAGAAATTGCATTTCTACCTAACAGATGCTGTAAAAACACTCTTAAAGAAAACAGGGAAGTCTGAGTGCCACAATGTCCATTTAGTATCAGAACAGGAAATTGTGGCTGATACTGCTGCAGTTATTCGATTTGGACAGTTTGTTACTACAGACAAGACTGCCCCGAAATCTCCTGGCAAAACCCATTTCATCATAAAAACCTGCTCAGGCGTGGCGTTTGACACACTGGGGAAAGGCCTTATCCTTATCCCTCCCTATGAGGTTTTTAGCGTCACTGCTGTTAAGGGCCAGGACATTCATCTCGACCATCTGGATGACATGAGCTACCACAACTGCTTGGGAGGTAAGAGCATCTTTTATAATGAAAGTCTGAGTGCTTTCTACAAACATTTTTTATCATTAACCTTTATTTAACCAAGAGGTGCTTTGAATGCCACATGGTCAAGATAACACCAGGTAAACAAACATCACACTAATATACAAGTAACAATACATAATATCCAAATCAATTTGACATGTCCAAGACAGTATTTTGAAAAAAGCATGTAAAGTTCCCTCAGGATGATCTTCTTTTTCAAGTGGGTGTCAATGATGTCTTACTCAACTTATGATGGGGTAACAGAGACATCTTACTCAGCGGTGGTTGTTGGAGTAACAGAGACATCTTACTCAGCGGTGGTTGTTGGGGTAACAGAGACATCTTACTCAGCCGTGGTTGTTGGGGTAACAGAGACATCTTACTCAGCCGTGGTTGTTGGGGTAACAGAGACATCTTACTCAGTGGTGGTTGTTGGGGTAACAGAGACATCTTACTCAGCGGTGGTTGTTGGGGTAACAGAGACATCTTACTCAGCGGTGGTTGTTGGGGTAACAGAGACATCTTACTCAGCGGTGGTTGTTGGTATATATATATACATATACGGTCAATATCTCATATTCTATTCTTTGAACACGTAGCCCAACCCTTCCATAATCAAGATAGCGTGTTACAATCTGTCTAAATGTCCCACAGGCACCTTATAATACCTTTTGAGCCCTTTTAGAGAGTGATAACTTTAAGTAATCAGTGGCATTTTCTTGCTGACTTGGATTCCTCACCATAAATTGTAATGTAAAAAATGATGAAATCAGAGGAAACAACAGTGAAGAAACCACAGTGCTTCTAATTGTAATTTGTGGAGTTGATGTCCCTCAATCTGTAACACATTGCCTGAGGCAGTGGTGACACTTGGAACATGTGATTTTAATGCAGTCATACTTGAGGTTTTTTGGCAGGTGAAGTCTACATCCCCCAATGCTGGAATTACTGGGACAAATTTAAACTCAAATTACAACTCAAGTGTTTACCTGCAAAATTGTGAATTTACTGTTAAAATGTCAAACATGCATGGTTCTTGATCAAGTTGGCAACTTCATGTAGTAGGCATTAGCTCAAATTTGTGCGCCTTATGGGATTGCAAGCAAGCACAGCTAGCCGAACACCCTTTTAAAAAGATATTCAATTGTCATACCATCATTTATTGCAAAAATAGTTTAGAGCATTCTGATCATTTACAAATACACTGTTAAGCTAGCCATTAGCTATAGAGTGTTAAGATTCCTTCTCACACCACTGCTAATGAGCGGAAATGTACTTTTAGTCCTTACCAAATGCACTACTGCTTATGTACTTTTGCGTACTGCAACCATATTTTAGCCCTTAGAAATGTAACTAGCCATTAAACTCATCCCGGCACATACATTCCTGATGAGGCATGACCCCTTTCAAAATAAAGCTGGCCAAGTCAGACCCAGGTCTCCTGCTCCTGGCCCAGTTATGGAACACGGGTTACTCACCCCTTCGGCCAACCGGGATGGTAGGACGGTAAAAGAGTGTAATGAAACTATAGTGTAATATCAAGCTGCTTCACTATCTTGAATCAGCTGTGGTTTCTCATCTGAATTTGATTGGTGGGGCCATTGACTAGTCTCTTACCTGAGGAGAAATGAAAGAAGGTGAGAACCAAGGCAGAGCCCAAAAGGGCAGGGTCGCAACACTGGGAAAAACAGTAGAACATGACGAAGAATGACAATGTTCCTCAGTCTATTACATTTTTTCTTTGAGTATGTTATTTTTATTAACCACGAGTATGCATGTTCTTTAGATGTTCTTTTCAGCATGTCCAACCTGAAGCTCACACCGTTTCTGCTATCTTCAGATGATAATATAGCAGATCTTTATGATCATAAGGCATGTTCGATTGAATTGTATTCACCCTTAAATAGTTTAAGTCCATCTGCATTGAATAGCACATGTCCTTAAATATAAAAAAGTGCTTTAAATAAATCTAGTTCCAAGTTTTGTGAGATCCAAATTCTAATAATGCATCAGATAAAATAATAAAACATTTCATATTCATTTTAAATATTCCATGTTTTCTCCTCTTTCCTCTCAGTCCTACTGAATTTCTGTTTTTAAACACTCATCTTACTACCTCTGACATCTGGGACATTCCCTTCATGTGAAACAGACAAACTATATTTAGTCATGTAAACAAAGATTCAAGGTTAGGCAAAGACACCATTCACAGACTGTAGTAATCACCATACATTTGTAAATTATCCATGAACTTCTTCATTTTTATTTATTTATTTTTTTAGCTCCAACATCAATACCAGAGGAGCAAGAAACCATATCATCTATAATTATGAAAGCCAATGAAGGTAAGGAATTAGATTTACCATGATTGTGGTTGATGATTAATAATAATAATAATAATAATAGCAGTTCTAGTGGCAATAGTCAAGCCTCCTGGTGACATAAGCTTTAATGAACTTCTCCGCATCACACAATGACAGGAAGGTTTTACTTCTGTTGTATTTATGAGATGGAAGAAAGCAGTCTTAATGACCTTGTTGATGTGAAATCTAGCATTTAGGTAAAAAAAATATGCCTATATTAGAACCTCAGGTTTACAGTAAAGGGCTAGATAATGGAGTTTGAAAGAGTACTCCCTTCTTTGTCTTAGATAAATGCCACTTGGTATCAAACATGTCAATCGTTGATCAAAAATTGTAAACAGCAAATCAATGGCAACATTGTTTAAGAGCAAGAAAAATAAATAGTCTTCAAACAGAAATACAAATAAAAATGCAATCATGTTCAATAATTTTTAATTGTTTTCTTTTTTCTGCTGAAGAGGCACATTTTTTTGACAGTGATTTTATTGAAGAATCGACAGAAGAAAAGCTGCATAAAAGGCAGCCTCAACCGGCTCTGCAACCCCTGCCTCTTCCTTGGCCTCCAAATCAACCAAATCAAGCTAACGAAATCCAAGTTCCATTTACAATTGACTTCAGACAGGCATTTGGTAAGGAACCCCATTTAAGTTGCTTCACTGTGAGTTTACTTTCCATTGGAGTATTCATCCCATGGAGTATCCATCACATTCACCCCAAAAGTTAATTCATAACAGATAGCATAGCTAAAACAGCATTTTCAGGGTAAGCCCTCTGCAAACCCAGATACCCTAGGTTTGCAGAGGGCTTAGGTACTGTCTTAGTTCCGAGGGAGGTGGTGGTTGGAGGGGTTTGAAAATATTCAAAGGAAATCTTAAGTTTCTTTACGTTTTTTTGACCGTTACCATATTTGTGAAGCTGGCAACACTTATTCTACTTATAGTCAAAAGTCTATTTATTTCACCAAATAACATGTTTGAGATTTACAGAAAATATATGTGAATTACCTTAACTTGTACACATAGGAAGAATACACATGTTGAAATACACATGTAATTATTTTGAAAATACAACCAAAGGACATAAAGGAGACAGACATTTCTTGACATTTATTTCAACATTTATTTCAACTGCAAATATCACAGCCCTCTTTTGAACACTTGACTTTCCTAGCTTTGTTTGCCCTGTAAAATATTCTAATGAGACTTTTGTAGTCCAGTATCCCAGCCTGAGGTCCATCAATGGCCACCTGGCAGCAAACTTCCAGGTGACCATCAGACAGCCTGTTTCTCAGTGGGGCTTTGACCTAAAAATGAAACTGGTTTTAAAGGTGTAGTCCTCAATCCTGGCTAAAGATTTTTGATAAAAGACGTTACGTGTGAACACAGCCTAACTTTGTTTAGCTACCAAGCCACATTAGATACCAACGTTAGTTCATTCAAGATATCTTTATGTAACGTCAACTAACTAGCTTTGCTGGCTAACATAACTTAATTCAGTATATGAATATCTATGTAAGTCAGCTTGGTTAGCAATTTCTTTATTTGTGAAATAGGCTACATTAGTTATATCTTTTATCTGCTATCACTATTGTTAACATCCACAAGAATAACTCCCTAACAAAAAAAGTTTATACTTTATTTATTCTTTGTTGAGGCTTACCTTATTGATGGCCTGCAACTTGCTTAACAGAGTCAATGGTTGAAACTACCATCCCGGATGGTACAGAGAAATATCCAATCAGCTGTTAGCTAATTAGCTTGGCGATGAGCATCTGTCACACACCAATCACACAAACGTTTGTCCAAATACTGATTGTTGATTGGCAGGTCATTCCTCTTGCTAGTTTACTTTTCCATTTGAGAACAAGCCACCTCTCCAGTTTTTATGGCGCATGGAACTCACTGTCGTTTTTACATTCATTCTGATATGTCACCTAAATACCTTTTTACGTTCATTCGGCTTAAGCGCTCCGCAAAAACACTTAGGCACTGCGCCTAAACCTTTCTATGGTAGGGAAAACCCTGTATAAACAATCTGCTATTAGCTGCTTTAATGAAAATCAGAGTTGTGTATGTACATACTCATGGAACTATTGGTCTTACTCTAATACTACAAAGACAATAAAATAAGGAAAACAAAGTGAGATAAACAAAGTAAATAACCATAATAATAATAATAGTAAGGATAAGTAGCATTCAGTTCTTGTAATGGGGAGGGCGGGCAGGCAGGATGGAAAGATAGCTGAACCAGAGCCACATTCTGGTGCTTGAGCTACAGCTCCAGGCAGGAGCCCAGAGCAGAAAGATAAAAACAAAGAAAGGCACTGATTAGTGGATGGCAACATTAGCAGGAATGAAAAACAGAGGCAGCAAAGGAGACGGAGAAAGAGGTGCCCGTGTGCAATAAAGAAAGCTCCGGCAGACTAGCACCATGGCATAATACCTAAGAGACGAAGGACATGGAGCTGGCACAGTGATTAGGGTGATCCTAAGGCAGTCAACACCAGACCATGTCAGAGCAGTTTAACACAGTCTCTATTCCATGATGTACTGACAGCAATGTAGCCGCACAAACCACCCATCAGTCCAATAATATAGAATATCTGAGTTTGGACTGAAGTTGTTTAAACTTTTGTTATATAATCTTTTACACATTTTCTTATGTTTTCAAAGGCAATCTTTATACCCGTTGGAGAAAATCCAAGAAGGTTAAAAGAGCCCTTGCCAGTTTCTTTCCACGCACTTGCATTCG